>ML824141.1:149984-165933 GCA_009831015.1 Picea engelmannii | reverse complement strand
GTGTTCATTGTGGTGATGACTTGTTGATGATATATTGTTGATATATGTTGCTGATATGTGCTCACATCTAAATGGTTATAAATGAAAACAATGGGTAATGAATAAATGTTGAATGCTAATTGATGAGTTTTTGTGCAAGAGGGGAGTTTTGGGAAAAAGAACCCCACACTCATTTACCCCCCCTCTAAGTGTGGTAGGTGTGTCCAACATGTTGACTAATCCAAAACTAGGCATGTGAGACTAAATAAAAGTTTGAGGAAAATGCTAGTCTCTTGTTTTTAAATTTAAGGAAGGTTTGTAGGAATGTGATCATATACACCAGTTCTATTACAAAGCTACAAATCATATTTTGATGATGAAATTGATGAGGGCTTTTGGTTGAGGTACATGTTGAGTACATGGTTGAGATAAGTAGTTGATGCGTTGGCGCACATGCATGAGGTGTATAGTTGATGATGTTGGTACATATTGATGAGTCATATTTGATGAGTAGTTGAAACATGATTCTTACATACTTGGTACATGGTTGGATGCACTTGTTTATGGTACAGGTTGATTACAGGTTGGTGAATGGTTGATGCACTTGTTTATGGTACAGGTTAATTACGGGTTGGTGCATGGTTGATGCACTTGTTTATGGTACATGTTGATTATAGGTTGGTGCATGGTTGATGCACTTGTTTTTGGTACAGGTTGACTACAGGTTGAGGTATAGGGTGATGCATGGTTGATGGATGGTTCAGATTTATTGGCACAGGTTTACAACGGTATATGTCACAGTTATAGTGTGACAGTGGTTCCTTCATTCTACTTCTACTTCAGGGTGGCGGGATAGGGAAAGGACAGGTGGTTGTAGCCACCTTCTGGTTGTAGCCGGAGAACATTGGGGGTTGTAGCCTCCTTCTGGTTGTAGCCAGAGATTTGGGGAGTTGGAGATTCCCTCAGGTTGTAGCTTGAGAAACTAGGGGGTTGGAGCCTCCTTCCAGTTGCAACTGGAAAAAAAAGGAAGTTGGTGCTTCCAATGAATATTAATTCTTCAAGACATATAAGAAAAAACATTCTGTGGTTTTCTCCCAATTTGGGTTTCCACGTAAAACACTGGTGTACCGTGTACTGTGTATGTGTGTGATTGTTTATTTATTATTGCTCATTATTGGATAATAATTCTACATTGATATAACATTTGAAGAAAAAGGATTACAATTACGTTATTACTGATTCACCCCCCCTCTCAGTAATCGAACAAATTTTTGAATCTTTAGTGGAGTAGAAGGAGCAGTGGGATTTATTGGTTTAGTACGAGGAATAAATGAGGGTTTCCGATTTTGAGAAGAGACAACTTGTTGTGCTTTCTTATCTCTTTTAGTAGCCTCAACCAAAATCTGAGGCCAAGCCATGAGGACATGGGCACGAATCTTGTTGGCACAGGGGCACAACAACAAGCCCTAACTACTTTCCCTTTCGGCAACACCTGCGAGGCAGATGTAGTCTCACTTGAAGTAGCTATGGGGGGTTGCAGGACATAGATGTCTACAACCAAGGGAATACAAAGTGGATCCAGTACAAGAACAACACAACATCTAGATGTCAGTTATCAACTTAGTCCTACCTCGCACATTTAGATGTCAGATATAACACATTAATGGAATAACAGTATACCAAGAACAAGAGAACACCACATCAATCACACACAACACCAAGACATACGTGGTTCACCCCCTCCCTAGGGATATATCCATAGAACTATGCTTTATAATATATTAAGGTGAAAGCATACAGTTCTTATCTACATTCTTAGATAGCAAATTTTTTCTCCTCCTCTCTGTCTTCACTCCCCATGCACCCAACTACAGGGTTTATCTTCGCACCCAGCTGAATATCTTACAATACAAACTTCCCTCACTCAATATTTCTCTCTATCACTACAATAATCATTCCTAACAATAACGAACTTGGAATGAAAAATAACAATAAAAACCCAACCTAGGTCCTCTTGACCTTTATTTATACATTACAATAGCTCACCTACAACCTTAGGCCAAAACCTAAGTGTCAAAACCCTATATACCAAAACCTTAGGTGTCTAAAACCTTAGGTCAAATTGGCCCATGTTTTCAGGGCTTCGCCAGACTGTCTTTCCTTCCTTCTCATGCGGTGCTCCAAAGCATCCACCAATGGATTTTTACGCTTGACGAGTTGTCCACGATCTGTCTTCCTTGCTGATCTGTCATCCTCGATCTCCTCGTCCAATGACTTGCTTTCTCTTACTTTGCTCTATCTTTTCTGCTCTTCTGCTCACTTCAACCCATTATCAGTCACTGTGTCCTCTGCGTAGTTCACATTCCATCTTTTCTGCCTTACTCTTTGCTTACTTCCATACCCAAGGCCCAACAGGCCCCCAACACTCACCTATGACTCATCCCGAGGAACTTCATATCTGACCCTTCTGATTTTCTTCGTCTTTAGGTTGCATGGAGCAGCCTGTGATTTCTGCTCTTTCTTTCCCCACTGTGTGCAAGCTGTCTTTCTTGTGTCTGGTACCCAGTTTCAATTGCACCTGGTACCTGGACCCTTTTCCTTATGCTTTTAGTGAGAACTGCAAGGTAGATGGTTTTCATAGTACAGTTTCAACCAGCTCCTATTCACCAAACCTTCCTCCCATTCTCCATTCAAGATAAAAACAATCCAATCGTCAAAATATGCTTCCGAAAATTTATGTAAAAACTCCTTGAATTCTTCGACCACTACCCTGGAAAAGATGGCTAGGGAATTCTTCAATCCAAACGACTTCACTTTATAATGGTAGGATCCCAATTCTGTTACAAATGTGGTCTTATGGTGATCTTCCTTGGCAATCCCGATCTAATGGTATCCTGAAAATCTATCTGTAAAAGAATATACCTCCTGTCCTCCTACATTATCTAACAATTTGTCAGTAAATGGTGTAGGGAATGGGCCATGAAAACATGCATCATTCATCTTTCTAAGATCTACACAGATACTGATCTCTCTAGTATTTTTATCTTGCACCACCATAGGGCTAATCCATTCCGACTCTTCAATAGGTTCTATGATTCCTGCCTCCAACATTATGTGGAGTTCAATCTTCACTTTCTCCTTATATTTAGGGTTCAATATGTAGGGTATCTGTTTAACTAGCCTTGCATATGGTTTCAAAGGGATCCTCATCTCTCCCATAGGCCCTTTAATGCCCTTCATATCGGTGAGATTGGTTGGAAACAAGTCCTGATATTCATGCAGTAACTCTGTGATCTTATCAATAGTGGCAACATCCCAATAATCTCCAACATTTGCAAGATTCGGTGTTTTCTCTGTTCCAATATTGACTTTTATTTTATTTTAATTGGTTGTCCAATGAAAGGTAGCTCAATTCATGGTCCTTCTATGTCTCTTTGGCCTTATGTTTCGACAATGTTCACCTTCCTAGGATCATCGTCTTCGTCAACATTGATATTGTAACAACCTTGCAGTTTCTGGAGAGGTGTAGTCCATTCATCCTCTTCTTGCTCCAAAGGGAGGCTAGGTTCCTACTCATCCTCTTCGTCCTCTTCTTAGAATATTTATCGCTTGATCCACAGTAGGATAATGGCTTTCAAACAAAGTTATGGGTCATACCTTCCCAATCTGCAGTGATGAGGTGCAGTTCTGCTTGAAGATACCAGTTGATAGGGGTTGTGTCCAATGTGTTGATGAATTTGTGCACCCACTTCTTGTTAGGAATGTTGTTCCAGGCTTCCTTACAACTTTGCACATGGTCCTTCAGACAACTTCGACCTGTGCACCTAACTTCACAACCTTCTACTTTCTCTGAAAACCGTGCTGTCATCAAAGTGCGACATTGTACCTAGTCTGTAATGTTGTTTTTGTGTTTCCCCCACTATCTTGCTGGGGTTGCTTTCAAGGCCTCATCCATTTCCAACAATCTTTGTTATGTTGGTACAATTTCTTCAAAGTCCAACAAGAATGCTTCTAAATGATTTAGACCATCAAAGGTGGGAAAGTTAGTTACTGTTATGCCAATCCAACGAACTTCTCAGGTTAATCTAGCACATATCCTTGTAGATACTTCATACATTTTGTTCTCCCAGTTCTTGAGTGCTTCTTCTGAATCCGATGAACATGCATTGTCACTTTGCCAGCTTAGGTTCCCATCCACCGCAGGATTAATGTAATCCTATTGTTTGGCTGTTAATTTGTATATGTTTTCTAGTTCATATGCGCGGTCTTACTCTTTGATGGGTTATGTGTATCTATGACCTTCATCGGGATCCAATGGTGCAATGACCCTAAGGCCATATCCTTCAAACATCATCCTTCTTTTCTTTAAATCAACCACAGTGGAATTATTGAAATCCCAATCAATTCCTAACAACGCAGGGTAAAGAAAACTATCATAAACTATATCAATCACCTCGAAGTATGAAAATGTTCTTACTCCGTTGATGTCTACAGAGACATGTTCCAATATTCCAAAGGGGCTTACAACTTGTTGATTAGACATCCTAAGCCTGATAGGGGAATAAATCAAATTAGGTTTTCCCATTACTTTCGTCAAGACATTGACCTTTGACCCTAAGTCGAGGACCACGTAGTCGATATCATACTCTCCAATTTGAGTATTCAGGTGTAGTTCCTTATTTGTCCTTATATTTTTAGAGACTTGGTGTACTACTCTATTTAACAAGGGATCTATCTTTCCTATCTCATACTGTCTGATTAAATGTTTTAGTTCTTGTACAACGCTTTCATCCTGAATCAACTTAATACAAGTATATAAGAATTCCATGAGATTTCTTACTTCTTTTCCTTCTTCTGGTAGAGCAGACTGATCGAATTCCAGAGGAATTCCACATTCTCTTACTTATAGTCGTGTCTTTAATGAAGAACCTTGGTCTCTCTCGAATTCTTTTCTTGCCTCCTCAAATATTTGTTTTTCTTTCTTTTCATCGAAAACTCGTGTCTTCTCTACAAATTTTCTAACTCCTAATTCTTCTATAGTCTTTCCTTGGGTCACTCTGTCTTCTGCTGTAACAATGACTCCTCTAGTGATACCAATGAATCAAGGGTCCTCTCCCCGAGGTTCAACGTATATTAGTTTCACTTGCGGGTTATGATGAGGCCCTTGTCTCTCCTGAGGTTTGGCTAGCAACACAGGACAATCTTCGATAACATGTTCGAATGAACTACAGTAGCTGCAAGTGGTACAAGGGTTCTGAGAGTGCTTTGCTAAGTGTCCTGGCTACACGCAGTTATAAAAAATGATTTGGCCCCTACCTCGAACCATACCTCCTCCTCGTCCTCTTCCTATGAATCCATCGCGAGGGTTGAAGTTTCCTCTTCCTGGAGAATTATACTGCGTAGTGTTTCCTTCTTGCTGTACTTCACCTGCAATTTTGTATATATCCCTTGACCTTTCATGCATGATGTCATAATCCCTACAATTCCTATCATCATGCCCCACTGACTTACAGAATGTGAAATACAAATTTGTGGGTGTTTGAACATATTTTTGCATGTAGTAGCATTCACCAGGGTGATGTATGAGATGCGAAATACTCACAAAATAGGGGACAATGATCCTTGTCATGGCCTTCTGATTTTCATCTAATGCACCATATATCTTCTCTTTTATCTTCTCCCTTGTCTTTCTTCATATATTCAACCTACAAAGATAAACTAGTTAGCTGAATCAAGATTTGACTCATACCTGAGATAGATTCTCCCATAGGGGATGATTCTAACTTCATTGAAATATCCAGCGCCTCCAACTACGAAGAAATATTCTATTGCATCAGAGGAACTTTGATGTGTGGTAAGAGGGCATCAATGAACCACTCCTTGTTCTGCTTGTCTGGGATCTAAAAACTCAAATGGCCTGTCAAGGTCTTTAATCTCTGATCAAACTCCCACATAGGTTCAACTATTCTCTGCTTGATTTCTTTTAGTTCTGTAATGTACTGTGACTCTGACTTAGGATTCTTGAATTTGGAAATTAACGCAGTGTTAATGAAATTCAACGGTTTAGGTGCAACTGCTTGGACAAATTTCATGTACCAGCTCAGTGCATGATCTCTCAGGGTAGTACTAAACTTAGCTCATTTAACAGCTTTGTCGGTGACATTTTTAATACTCCACACAACTTCACATAGAAACCAGTGCTGATCAGGATATTCAGATCCATCTCCTATGAAGGTGGGTAACCTCATCTCATCTCCTATAGATATTCCTAGGTTTCCTGACTGAATATGTGGTGGACGGATAGTGACAATGCTCTGAGCACTCTAGTGACTCTGATTACTCTGATTTCTTAATGCCGCTGAAACAACAGGAGGAATAATAATACTTACTTCAACAGTCGACGCGGTTCCTAAAGTTTTTGGATCTTCCCGGTGAGGTTCTTCAACTTTCCCTTCCTCTACCATAGTGGATTTTGAATTCTCTTCGTCTGTTAGATATGCGTCTTCTCCACTGTAGAAACCCTCGTCCCCATAGTTTTGCTTAAACAGGTTCACAATAGGAACTTCTCTTAACACTCTCCCACTATGTGTATGTCCAACCTCTATGTCACTGTCGTTGTCCGAGTTCTTGAACATTAGCCTTTTCCAATCCAACGAACTATTGTACATTTAAGATGTTCTCATGCAATAGAATCTTGATCTTCAACTTTAAAAAGTATAAAAAGTTTCCTCTGGGTCCCTTAAATAAATACCTCTCGGCTTGGCTATATGACTCTACTCTGTCAACAAAAAACTCGATGACATACCCTCCAATGGTATTACCAAACCAGTGATCTACTGCTCTTGACAGAACGTTATCAAATGTCTTGATCTTCTTGATCAACGCTAATGTCTAAACCATAGGGGTTCTAGATCTGATCTCAAACTGGGTATCTTCTAACCTAGCTAGCTACTCATATAGCTCCTGATGGATTCCCCCAAAGAAAATCTTGTGTATATTAGTAAAGATATATCTTCCCAACGAATCCTCTGTACTAAGATTAAGGTTCTTGTTCTGGGATTCAGCGAAGTCCTTTTCTTGATCTTCTATCCACTTCTGAATCTCTATCTTCGATGGAAACCACCTTGACATTCCCTCAACAAGCTTTCGGTATTGAGAACAGAACCATTTCTTGACACATGGGCAGACAGAGGGTTTAGCTCCAAGAGTGCATCAACAAGCCCTAACTACTATCCCTTTCGACAACACCTTTAAGGTAGATGAAGTCTCACCCGAAGTAGCCATGGGGGGTTGTAGGACACATATGTCTACAACCAAGGTAATACAAAGTGGATCCAATACAAGAATAACACACCATCTAGATGTCAGTTATCAACTTAGACCTACTTCGCACATTTAGCTTTCAGATATAACACAGTAATAGAATAACAGTATATCAAGAACAAGAGAACACCAACACATACGTGGTTCACCCCTTCCTTAGGGCTACGTCCACAAAACTGTGCTTTATAATATATTAAGATGAAAGCATACAATTCTTATTTGCGTTCTTAGCTAGCAGATATTCTCTCTTCCTCTCTGTCTTCCCTCCCTACGCACCCAACTGCAGGGTTGATCTTCAAACCCAACTGAAGATCTTACAATGCGAACTTCCCTCACTCCTCAATACTTCTCTCTCTCACTACAGTAATCATTCCTAACAATAACGAAATTGGAACGAACAATAAAAACAAAAACCCAACCTAGGTCCTCTTGACCTTTATTTATACATTACAATATCTCACCTACAGCCTTAGGCCAAAACCTAAGTGTCAAAACCCTAGATACCAAAACCCTAGGTGTCTAAAACCCTAGGTCAACTTGACCTGCGTTTTCAGGGCTTCGCCAACCTGTCTTTCCTTCCTTCTCAGGCGGTGCTCCAAATCATCCACCAGTGGCTTTTTTCTCTTGCTGAGTTGTCCACGATCCATCTTCCTTGTTGATTTGTCATCCTCGATCTCCTCGTCCAATGACTTGATTTCTCTTACTTCGCTATGTCTTTTTTTCTCTTCTGCTCACTTTGATCCAGTATTAGTCACCGTTTCTTCTACGCATTTCTCATTCCATATTTTCTTCCTTACTCTTCGCTTACTTCCATACTCAAGGGCCAACAAATCTCATCCTTGAGGCCATTGATAAAACATTCTCGGAAAAAAGCATCGGACATACCCTCTGTACGAAAAGCGAGTCACTCAAAAGGAGTTACAAAGTCTTCCACTATGCCAGATTGTTTCAACTTTGTCAAATGTCCTAAATGGTTGGTATCAGTGTCAAAGCGTTCATAAATCTCTTCCACAAAGTGTGTCCAAGCAACATACCCTTGACGGTCAATTTTTCTCCATTGCCACCATTTCCAAATCTCTTGATCTAGATGGAGAACACCATACCAGAGTTTGTCCAAGTCATCTGTAATGCCTTACAAAAATAAATAATGTTCCATTTGAGTTACCCAACCAATGGGATCTGAGCCATCAAATTTGGTCACATTGACACGCAGAAGGTGTAGGTCACACTGAAAGTGATGGGGCTGAAAATTATGGGAATGAGAGGAAGTTTCAGCTTCAGTATGCAAAGGTGGGTCAAATAAAGGGGGATATGCAGGGATATGCAACTTGGTGTAGATAATTGAAGTGACAGATTCAATATGGGTAGTAATGTCTTTTTTGAGGTCTTGTTTGAGTTCCTCAATTGAGGTGGCAATGGAGGAATGCATGTTTTTATTGATGGTGGAAATATTGGCACTGATATGTCTCACTTCTTGTTGGGTCTCTGTGAAATTATATTGCAAGGTATTGAAGTGAGATTCCAAGTCTTGGCTATGGGTATGGGCCATGATGACGAGGGAACCAAAAAGGGGTGGGTGGGGTCAAAAAAATTGCTGAAAAATGATAGGTATGAATGTGATAATGCGAAGAGATAAATCCAATGGAATAGGTCTCAAATAATGGTGCAACAAAATCCAGACTTTTTTTTTTCACACTTGCGGAGTTATACTCCGGTCTGAGGAATACTGTAGTGATGAAATGCCAAAATTCTTAATCGGGAAGAAATGTGTAGTGATTTGGCAAATCGAACACAGTTACGTGACAATATATCTTGTCTGTTTTTTTTTTTTCGTCCCCAAAGGTTTGGTATTCAAGGGTTCTACAGACAAGGGTTTTCCCTGTTCTATATCACTTTGATATACATGCAGGATCCAACAATAGTACTTGGCCCAATATCTCAGGGCACCAACTTTTGGTTTAGAGGCAGACACAGGGTTCAACTGTAACAATGCAACAACAAGCCCTAACTACTGGCCCTTTCAGAAACACCAATGAAGCAGATGTAGTCTCACCCGAAGTAGCAATAAGGGGATTGTAGAACACATGTGTCTAAAACGAGAGGAAATGCAAGGTGAATCTGGAACAACAACACAATATAAACCAAAGATTCCTTAACAATCTTGTACTTAGCTTTGCGAAGTTAGCTCATACCTTCTATCTTTAATAAGGAAAACAACCATGCAATAATAGTATAACAGATAGAAAATAACACAACATCAACCACAAAGAACAACAAGATTTATGTGGTTCACCCTCTCCCTAGGGCTATGTCAACAAAATTGTGTTTCTTGATATATTAGATGAAAGCATACAGTTCTATCTGCGCACTTAGCTGCAAATCTCTCCCTCTTTCTCTCTTTCTTTCTCGTCCCTCCCTGTGCACCCATCTGTAGGGTTGATCTTCGCACCTAGCTGGAGATCCAGAATATAGACTCAATATTGCTATCACCAATAACAATAAAAAAAAAACACTCATAACCAATAATGATCAACCCTCTCAAGTCTTCGAGACCTTTATTTATACATTACATGACTCTCGAACAACCTTAGACCGAAGTCTAGGTGTCAAAACCCTAGGTCCAAAACCCTAGGTCCACATTACCCGCGTTTTTAGGGCTTCGCCAGCCTATCCTTCCTTCTTTTCCATGAGGTTCTCCAAAGCATCCATTGGTATCTTCTTCCACTTGTTGATTTTTCCATGATCGATATTATTTGATTCTTTATCTTCCTTGATCTTCCCTTTCAACGACTTTCTTTTCATTACTTTGCTCCTTCTTTTCTTCTTCTTTAACCACTTCGACCTTTCCTCAGTTTATGTGCCTTCCATGCAGTTCATACTTCATCTTTATTCTTCCTTAATCTTTGATTTCTTCCTTAATACATAACCAAGGACCAACAAGCCCCCAAAACTCACATGTGACTCGTCCCTAGTCACTGCAAGATTGAGCCTCCCATATTACTTCGACTGCAGACTGCGTGGAGCAGCCTATGCTTTCTGCTTTGTCC
Organism: Picea engelmannii; assembly: GCA_009831015.1. Lineage (NCBI taxonomy): Eukaryota > Viridiplantae > Streptophyta > Pinopsida > Pinales > Pinaceae > Picea > Picea engelmannii. The sequence goes on along the minus strand of ML824141.1, from coordinate 155,584 downwards.
CTCCCTATCATGTGCATAATGTCTTTTCTATGTCTGGTACCCAGTTTCAATTGCACTTGGTACCTAGACCCTTCTTTCCTTTCTTTTACTAAGAGTTGTGAGGCAGCTGGTTGTCACGATATAGCTTCAACCGACTCCCATTTACTAAACCATCTTTCCATTCTCCATTAAGTGTCTTCAACTACACAACTCCACCTTCTGTAACATGGAAAATTTCAAATGGCCCAAGCCAATGTGTCCTAAACTTCATTGGATGCTTCATGAACTTGCTGTCATATAACAATACCAAATCTCCTTGTTTAAATGATTTCCTCTTGATATGTCTATCATGGTAAGCCTGTTCTCGTTCTTTTTGTACCTGCTGACGAAATCTTGCAATAGACCTATCTTCCTATAATTGAATCAACTGTGCAAGCCTGTCTTGAACAACACCAATATCATCCATACCTTTAAATTTCGCAATCCTTAATATGGGAACCAAATCTTCCATAGGGACCACTGCTTCCAGGCCATAAACTAACCTAAAGGGGGTCTGTGTTGTTAGCTTTTTGCAAGTAGTTTGATAAGCCCATAACACTGTTGAAATTCTCAGATCCCAGTCATCTCTGTTAACACTACAAATCTTATTCAGCGATGTCTCCAAGATCTTATTGAAAGCTTCGTCTATACCATTCGTCAGTGGGTGGTATGGTGTGCTCTTCTGATGGTGAAATTTGAACTCCTGATTCAAGGCTTCAATGGTTTTGTTAATGAAGTGTGTACCTTGATCACTCATAAGGATCTTTGGGCATCCAAATCTGGTTATGGTATCATCAAAGATGAATCATGCAGCTATATTTGCACTATAGTCCTGAACTTCTCTTTCTTCTGCACATCTTGTTAAATACTCTATAGCAGTGATGATGTATTGAGATCCTGCACACCTTCCTGGTAGGTTGATAGGTCCCACAAAGTCAATAGCCCATTTCTCAAAGGCCTGTAAAGTTAGTTGTGGTGCTAAAGTCATTTCATCCATTCTAGAAGTCTTCCCTATCCTTTGGCATACATCGTAGGCTCTGTAGTATTCCTTAGCATCCTTATGTAAAGTGGGCCACCAGAGGCCAACTCTGAGAACCTTTTTCTTTGTTTCTTTCCCTGCATAATTTCCTCCTACGATGCCTTCATGTGATTATGCTAAAATCAATGGTCTTTCTTCCTCCATAACACATCTCCTCAAGATCTCATCTCGTCCCATCTTATATAATTATCCAACTATAAGTTGAAAATCTGCAGTGCAAACTACCAACTGTTTTTTTCTAAGTAACTGTATATTCGCGAGGAGCCATTCCTGTGGACAAGAACTGGAGTATCTCAGTGAAGTGATCATCAAATTTCCTGATGGCCATCAACTGTGCATCTAGTAGTGTATCATCCAAATTGGTAGGTTCCTCTCCATGGTCTAACCTAGATAAGTGGTCATGTCCCTTATTCATTCTCCCTGGCTTGAACAAAATCTCAAAATCATATTCCTGGAATAATAATAGCCATCTACTTATTCTCCCCCCGAACATTGGCTTGTTGACTAAGTATTTCAATGCAGAATGATCAGTAAACATCTTAAAATGTCCTTGCAACAAGTAGTTTCTAAACTTCAGTAGCACGTATACCATAGCTAAGCCTTCTCTTTAAGTGGTAGTATAATTTATTTCATAGGTAGAAAGCTTCCTTCTCACAAAGGCTATAGGGTGGTCAATGTCTCCTACACCTGGCTGTGCTAATCTGCTCCTAATGTAATGGATGAAGCATTGAAATGAACATTGAATTCCTTACTCCAATATGGGAAAATAAAAATAGGTGCAGTGACCATTTTCTTCTTTAGTGTGTCGAAGCTCTGCTGGCATTCCTCTATCCATTGAAACTTACTATATTTATTTAATAGCTTCTCCATAGGTGTTGAAACTTTATGTAGTATCCAATGTGTTCTAATGCAGTGCACAACTGTCTAACTGAAGTAGGGGGAGGTAGATCAACAATGATAGTGATCTTGGATGTATCTACCAACAACCCTTGTTTGAATACCATGTTTCCTAACAACACTCCAAAAGGTGAAAAGAAAATTCACTTCTTCAGATTCAGGGAAATCTGACATTGGCTGCACTTATCTAACATTAATCTCAAACATTCAATATGATTTTTTAGTAGGCTAAAAATGGTCTAATCATCAAAGTATGCCTCTAAAAACTTGTGTAAAAACTCCTTAAATGATTCGACCACAACCCTTGAAAAGATGTTTAGTGCATTCTTTAACCCAAAAGGCATCATAGTGTACTGATAAGAGCCCCATTCTGTTGCAAATGTGGTCTTATGCCTATCCTCCTTAGCAATTCTGATATGGTGATAGCTTGAAAATCCATTTGTAAATGAATAGACTTCCTGTCCTCCTACATTATCTAGGACCTCATTAGTAAAAGGTGTAGGAAATGGATCATGCAAACATGCATCTTTCAGTTTCCTTAGATCTACACAGATTCTAATTTCTCCTGACTTCTTATCTTGGACCACCATAGGGATGATCCATTTAGATTCTTCAAGTGGTTCTATGATTCTTGCTTGCAACATTATATCTAATTCAATTTTAACTTTATGCTTGTACTTGGGATTTAGTCTGTAAGGTCTTTACTTGACTGGCCTTGCATATGGTTTAAAGGAATCTTCATTTCTCCCATGGGTTTTTTAATTCCCTTCATATCTATGAACATGGTTGGAAACAAGTCTTGATACTCATGTAGTATTTTTGTGATCTTATAAATAGTAGAATAATCCCAATAGTCTCCAACATTTGCCAACTTAGGTGCTTTCTCTATTCCAATATTAACCTTCTTAATTTTAATAAGCTGTCCAATAAAAGGTAATTCAATCCCTGGCCCTTCTATGTCTCTCCAACCTTCAATTTCTGCAATGTTTACATCCCTAGGGTCATCATCGTCATTAACATTAATATTATAGTAGCCCTGTAACTTCCAAAGAGGTGCAGTCCAATCATCTTCTTCTTGTGAAAAAGGTAGGTTAGGTGCCTCTTCAAAGACCTTTTGTCTTACAATTTGTAAATCCTAATCTACTGTAGGGTACTAAATTTCAAATAGGCACATAGTTATAAAGTTTTGGGTCATTCCATACCAATCTGTAGTGATGAGGCACAATTATTCTTGAAGATACCAGCTGATAGGCGTAGTATCCAAAGTGTTAATGAGCTTATGTACCCACTGTTCTTTAGAAATGTTGTTCCAGGATTCCTCATAACTTCTCACATGGTCCTTGGGACAATTTTGACTTGGGAATCAAACTTCACAACCTTCATATTGGTATGAAAATCACACTATCATCAAGGTGCAACATTGTACGCACTCCATGATGTTCTTCTTGTGTGTTCCCCACCATCTAGTTGGCGTTTCTTTCAAGGCTTCATCTAGTGCTAAAAAACTCTATTGTACTAGTACAATTCCTTCAAATTCAACAAGAAATGTCTCTAAATGATTAAGTCCATCAAATGTAGGCAGATTAATTACTTTTGGGCCAATCCAACATACTGCTTTGGTCAATCTGGCACACCGCCACATAGAGACTTCATACATTTCGTTCTACCAATTTTCCAATGCTTCTTTTGAATTTGATGAGCATGCACTTTCACTTCGCCAACTTAGATTCCCATATGTTGTAATATTGATATAATCCTGCTGTCCTCCTGTCAGTTTATAGATATTTTCTAGCTCATAGGCGCGGTCTTCTTCTCTTATCGGTTATGTGTACCTATGACCTTCATCAAGATCAATAGGTGCAATGACCTTAAGGCCATCAAATTCAAATGTCATTCTTCTCTTTTTTAGGTCAACAACATTCGAATTGTTGAAATCCCAATCAATTCCTAACAATGTTGGGTAGGGGCAGCTATCATCAACAATCTCAATCACTTCAAAATCTGCAGATGTCCTTACTCCATTGATGTCCACATGGACATGCTCTAGTATTCCAAAGGGGCTCACCGCCTGCTGATTAGCCATCCTGAGCCTAATAGGAGAGTAAATCAACTTAGGTTTTCCCATCAATGCCCAAGTCTGCTTCATCATAACATTTACTTTTGATCCCAAGTCGAGGACCACATAGTCTATGTCGTAGTCTCCAATCTGAGCACTAAGGTGTAGTTCCTTGTTTGTCCTTCTTTTCCTAGATACTTGATTCACAACTCTAATTAACAGAGGATCTATTCTCCCAACTTCATATTGTCTTATTAAGTGTTGTAGTTCTTGCACAACTTTTTCATCTTTAATCAAATTGATGCAAGTATACAAGAAGTCCATAAGATTTCTTACCTCTTTTCCTTGTCTAGCTAGGGAATACTGATCAAATTATGAAGGCATTTCACATTCCCTTACTTCTAGTTGTGCTCTAGATGAAGAAGCGTGTTCTCCGACAAATTCTCTTCTTACTTCTTCAAATGTATGCTTTTCTTTCCTTGGATCAAACAACTGTGCCTTCTCTGCAACTCTTTTGATCCCTGATTCTTTTGTAGTATTTCCTGGATTCACCCTATCTTCTCCTATAACAACGCCTCCTCTAGTAATAAAATTGACTCTAGGATCCTCACCGCGAGGCTCAACTGATATTAGTTGTACTTGCTGGTTTCCACCTCGTATTTTCTGAAGTTTTGCTAGAAATATTGGGTAGTCTTCAATTGTTGGGTATGTGTTATATTCTTTGCACGAGTAGTAGTGTTTGAGGGTCTGCGCTGGGCGCCAGGGGGGTGGAGCCCCCTGCGTGGGGGTTCGGGGGCAGTGCCCCCGAATTTTTTTTTCCAGGACGACATATTTCCGGGACAACATGTTACCGGGACGACATATTTCCGGGCCGACATATTTTCGGGACCACATGATATTTAGGTGGTTTTTCGGCACATGGTTTTTGCCGATGGTTTTCTATTTCCGATTAAGGAATTAGGGTTTTGGACTAATCCAGGTCATTGGGTTAGGGTTTTGGATGCCACTAGATCCTATATGTATATTGTATTGTAAATAATGTAAAACTATGTATGAATATAATATATGCTGGTTTTCCCGGTTTGGGTTTCCAGGTGAAAAATCTCTATGTAATGTTTGTATTTGCCATTGTATCTTTTCTGTTCTTTTCTGAATATTAGTTTGCAGTAGATATTGTAAAAGGTTATAATTTACATTTGGTATCAGAGCTTTATTGGCTTCAGGGGGACGCCTTTGTCATCAAGGGTTTGGCTCGGGACTGTTGGTCACTATAATTGCTCAATTAATTTCAAACAACCAAGTGAAACATAAATTATCAACCCAGGGAAGTCTTTTGTTTCAAAGATAGCTGCGCACTATATATGCTCAATTCCAAAAGCACTTAGTGTTGTAGTAAAGAAATCATTCTATCTAAACTTGCTGAAGTGAACTGAAGCTCTGAATTGTGTCACAGGAAAGAAATCTCCCTATTGCAATTCTTTATAGTTCAAATTAAGAATCCTGGATTACATTTAAAATAACATTGCAATGGGTAAGAATGACTATCTTGTAATCAGAGAACATGACCCTTACTCTCAAACAGAGACTCAG
>ML824141.1:128164-145776 GCA_009831015.1 Picea engelmannii | reverse complement strand
TTGGTGATCATTTGATTTATTTGGTCTTGTATGTGGATGACATGTTGCTGATAGGAAACAAAAAGGAGATTATCCAGGATGTGAAAACTCAGTTGTCCTCTAAATTCGACATGAAGGATCTTGGTGCTTCAAATTTCATTTTGTGCATGGAAATTAAAAGAGATCAAAAAAGGAGGAAACTCTGGTTAAATCAGATAAAATATGTCGATACAATATTGAAGAGGTTTAATATGCAGGAATGTAAACCGGTTAAGGTTCCTATTCCTGTTGGTGTAAAGTTATCTGTGGATCAAGACACATGAAGAAGAGGAGGACATGTCTCATGTTCCATATGCCAGTGCAGTTGGCAGTTTGATGTATGCAATGGTCTATACTAGACCGGACATTGCACATGCAGTGGGAGTTTTGAGCAGGTATATGTCAAAACTAGGGAAGGAGCATTAGACAACAGTAAAAAGGGTTTTCAGGTATTTGCGTGGCACTGCTAGCTATGGATTGTGCTACGAAGGAAGACCGAGATTGGATAGAGTGGTTGATATACATGGTTTTGTGGATGAAGACTGGGTTGGAGATTTGGATCGTAGGAGATATACAAGCGGGTATGTGTTTAACTTGTTTGGAGGAGCAATAAGTTGGATGAGCAAAAGACAGGCTGTAGTGGCACTTTCAACTACAGAATCTGAATACATGGCAGCCACTCATACAAGCAAGGAAGCAGTATGGTTACAAAGATTGTGTTTAGGTATTGGGTTGGTACAAGAAGTTGTAAGGATAGAGTGTGACATTCAGAGTGCAATTTTCTTGGCGAAGAACCCTGCTTATCATTCAAAGACAAAGCATATTGATGTTCAATATCACTTTGTGAGAGACATGATTGAAGAAAAGAAAGTATCACTGATGAAGGTGGACACTTTGAAGAATGTTGCAGATTCATTAAAACAATCTGTGAGCACTGATAAGTTCTCTTGGTGTAGAGGATCCATGGGCATTGCTGCCCTAGATTGTTGACTATGTAACCCTGTAACCCCCTGTGTGCAAAGAAAACAACAAGTGGGAGAATGTTGGGTATGTGTTATATTCTTTACACGAGTAGTAATGTATGAGTGTCTACGCCGGGCACGTAGGGGGGTGGATGGGGCACATATTACCGGGAAGACATATTTTCGGGACGACATATTACCGGGATGACATATTTCCGGGACGACATATTTCTGGGACGATATATTTCCAGGACCACATGATATTTAGGTGGTTTTTCGGCACATGGTTTTTGCCGATGGTTTTCTATTTCCGGTAAAGGAATTAGGGTTTTGGACTAATCCAGGTCATTGGGTTAGGGTTTTGGATTCCACTGGCTCCTATATGTATATTGTATTGTAAACAATGTAAAACTATGTATGAATATAATATATGTTGGTTTTCCCGGTTTGGGTTTCCAGGTGAAAAATCTCTGTGTAATGTTTGTATTTTCCATTGTATCTTTTCTCTTCTTTTATGAATATCAGTTTGCAGTAGATATTGTACAAGGTTAGAATTTACATCAATGACGTGATCAAATGAATTATAGTAGCTACAAGTAGTACAAGGATTTTGAAAATCCCTTTCCAAATGTCCTGGCTGGGCGCAGTTATATCAAATGATTTGAGATCGACCTCGACCCATTCCTCCTCCTTGTCCTCTTCCTCTAAATCCACTGCGAGGGTTGAATTTTCCTCTTCCTAAGGAATTGAACTGCGCAGTGTTTCCTTCTGACTAGATTTCTCCTTGAATTCTATATGTATCCCTTGACCTTTCATGCATGAGATCATAAGCCCTACAGTCCTTCTCATCATGCCCCACATACTTAATGAAAGTGCAATAAATATTGGTAGGTGTCTGGACATATTTCTGCATGTAATAACATTCACTAGGGAAATGTCTATTTCTACATACCTCACACCATGGTAGAGTAGTTTTCTTCAAAGGGTTAGGTTCTCCAGAGGCCAGGTATTCATTAAATAAAGGACAATGCTCTTTGTCATGGCCCTCTGATTTACATATGATGCACAAGATATCTTATCTTTTCTCCTTTCCTTTGTCCTTTTTCATATCTTCAACCTGTAAAGATAAAATAATTAATTGATTTAAAATCTGGCTCATACCTGGACAAGATTCTCCTACAGGGGTTGCTTCTAGTTTCATGGCGATCTCCAATGCTTCAACCTGTGAAGTGACCTTCTGTTGCATCAGAGGAACTCTGATATGTGGCAGGAGGGCATTGATGAACCATTCTTTATTTTGTTTGTCTGGGATCAAAACATTAAATGAATTGTCAGAGTCTTAAACCTCTAATCAAACTCCCAAATAGGTCCAGTCACCTTCTACTTGATTTCCTTTAACTCTGTAATGCACCGTGAATCCAAATTAGGCTTCTTGAATTTTTCACTGAATGCAGTCTTAATTTCATTCAATGGTTTACGCTATCTAGGTCCTGAAGCAAACTTCATATACCAGCTCAGTGTGCAGTCCCTCAAGGCAGTACTAACTGAGTTCGCTTAACATCTTCATTGGTGACTTGCTTAATGCTCCATACATCTTTGCATAAGAACCAATGCTAGTTAGGATATTCAGATCCATCTCCTCTAAGGATAGGTAACCGCATTTCATCTGCCATGGACTTTCCTTGGTTTCTTGACTGAGTATGTACTAAACTTCTTGTAACAATACTCTGAGTGCTCTGATTACTATGGTTACTCTGGCTACTTAATGCTGCTAAAACAATAGGAGTAATAATACTTACTTCGACAGTAGGCACAATACCTGAAGTTTCTGGTTCTCCTCAGCGAGGCTCTTCAGTCTCTACTTCCTTTTCCCTTGCTGAATTTGAATACTCTTTGTTTGTTAGATCCGCCTCTTCTCCACTGTAGAATCCTTCATCTCCATAATTTTGTTTAAACAAGTTCGCAAGAGGAACCTCTCTAAACGATCTCCCACTGCATGTGTGTCTAGCCTCTATGCCACTGTCTCTTTCCAAATTCTGGGATATTAGCTTTAAAATCCAACTAGTTACTTCATCTTCAAGATATTCTTCTCATGCAATAACATCTTAATCTTTAACTTCAAGAAGTGTAGAAACTTTCCTCTAGGTCCCTTAAAGAAATACCTCTTTGCTTGACTATATGATTCCACTCTATCAATGGAAAATTCAGTAATGTAGCCTCCAATAGTGCTATCAAACCAGAGAACCACTGCTCTAGACACAACGCTATCAACTCTCTTGACCTTCTTGATCAACGTCGTTGTCCAAACCACAGGTGGTCTAGATCTGATTTCAAACTGCATGTCTGCTAGTCTGGCTAACCACTCATATAGCTCCCTATAAACTCCTGTAAAGAAAATTTCATGCACATCCGTAAAGATGTACCTCCCCAACCAGTCTTCTGTGATAATTATAGGGTTCTTGTTCTGAGCTATGATGAAGTCCATTTCTTGTTCTCAAAAAGATCTCAGTCCCAACAACAGAACCATTTGTTGTCTCAAGGGCAGACCCAGGTTTCAACTCTAATAGCACACCAACAAGCCCTAACTACTGGCCCTTTCGACAACACCTACGAAGTAGATGCAGTCTCACTCGAAGTAGCAATAGGGGAGTTGTAAGACATAGGTGTCTACAACTAGAGGAAATGCAAGGTGAATCTAGAGGAACAATGCAATATAACCCATAGATCCCTTAACAGTCTTATACTTAGCTTCACGAAGTTATCTCATACCTTATATATTTAATAATGAAAACAACCATGCAATAAAAATATAATAGATAGCAAATAACACAACATCAACCACAAAGAAAAAAAATATTTACGTGGTTCACCCTCTCTCTAGGGCTACACCCACAAAACTGTGTTTCTTGATATATTAGATGAAAAAATACAGTTCTATCTACACACTTAGCTGCATATCTCTCTCTCTTTCTTTCTCTTTCCTCCCTCCCTACGCACCCAGCTACGGGGTTGATCTTCGCACCCAGTTGAAGATCCAAAATACATACTCAATATTTATATCACCAATAACAATAACAACAATAACAATAACAACAACAACAATCATAACCAATAATGAGCAACGCTCTCAACTCTTTGAGACCTTTATTTATACATTACATGACTCTTGGACAAACCTTAGACCAAAGTCTAGGTGTCAAAACCCTAGGTCCACATGACCCATGTTTTTAGGGCTTCACCAACCTATCCTTCCTTCTTTTCCACGAGGTGCTCCAAAGAATCTGTTGGTGTCGTCTTCTTCTTGCTGAGTTGTCCATGATCCATATTCTTTGATGCTTTATCTTCCTTGTTATTCCCTTTCAACGACTTGCTTTTCCTTACTTTTCTCCTTCTTTTCTGCTTCTTTAACCACTTCGACCCTTCCTCAGTTTATGTGCCTTCCATGTAATTCATACTTTGTCTTTCTTCTTCCTTAATCTTCTCTTTCTTCCTTAATACATAATGGGTTTTTTTTAACCTTTATTCCACCTTCTTTTCCTGTAGCCTTGACTCACTCCTTCTTTTGACAAGAGTCTAGTATATCATTCACTGGCACTAGGCCTTTTAGTAACCTTCATTCATTTTCTACGATGTTGCTTCACTTCCAGCGAGTGTCCATAGCCCCGAAAGAGTCACCTCGACATCACAGGCCTTTCTCCATTGCTGTTATAACCCTAAATTGCACCACACATGCTTACCTGGCATCAGGCCAACTCATATCCCTTCCTTGCCAAAGCCATGCTGAGGAATCTCTTAGAAAATCCTTTTGAGTGAAGCCAAACGTGTCCTAAATCACTACCGCACGCGTTGGAACGCTGGCAGGCCTTCTACTGCACATGTTGGAACGCTGGCAGGCCTACTACAACCCACATTTACCTAACAAAGCACAAAAACAGGAAACTTGCTGACGGGACAAAAAGCTATGGGTCAGTTAACTGAAACTCCCAGCCATGCATGGCCGAGAGTTTGTCCAAAACCCTAGCTCCTTCCAGCCTATAAAAGAAGGGGTAGGGGTACTATTTGGAGGAGGAAAAATATAGCAAAGAAACTCTGCCCAATTGCCGAATCTGTTTGTCCCAACCCTTTAGCCTTTCCTCAAGCTTAAGGAGAATTCAAGCAAAGCAGTTGGAGGACAAAGAAGAGGAGGAGCCCAGGATCAGGATCAAGGAGCGGTGGATGATCTCTATCATTATTGTAAGTTGATTCATCTTGAGATTAATAAAAGAATACTTTTCTCGTCCCAATGCATGAGTCATATATGATTTATTTGATTTATGCTTAATCTCTAACCCTCAAGTAGAAAAATAGCATGCATGCGTAGTGTTTTGTCTTGATTGCAGGATTGTTTTTGGAAGGAGTAGCGCAAGAAAGCGGACAAAGCGCAACGGAGGATCTACACCAAACATTAGTAAAAAGGTTAGTAGGTCCTTTCCATGCTTGTATGTGAAAAAAGGGGTTTTAGTTTTGGGGTGATAGGTTAAAGGTCAAAATCTGCATGCAAGTTCAGCCCTAGCTTGCTAGTCTGTAGGGTATTATTTCCCAACAACAATTGCCACCGAGTGTCCATAGCCCCGACGGAGATATCTGCATACCCTCTCCTACTGTACGCTCATATGATATAATTAACTTTTACTTCGACTGAATGCAATGAGTGAGCAGGAGAGGAGGAAGTTTGTTATTTGCAAAATATAAGGTGGTTAAGGTGAAACTCACTAGATATGTCTCTAAGGTGCATGTAGTCCTTTCCATGTTTCCCTTAAGGGATTTTACCAGACCACTAAGTAGACACTTCCACATTTCTCCAAGGTTGTTCATCTGCGCAAGTTAGACAAAGAATTTCTTGAAACAACCATAGGCTCCTCAACGTTTCTTGTGTTTGTATGTGAGCAACGAGTTAGGAAGAGAGTTCTCTATGTCGCATGATTTGAGGTCAACCATTGTCTTGCTAAAAACGATATTTCAAAATCTTAGAAGCATGATCGCAAAAGACATAACAAAAGTATAAATGCAAAAAAGATAAATGGACGCATAAAAAATAAACACAAAAATTAAATTGATTTTTTATTTTTTAATGAAAATGTTGTTTTAGGGCTTGGCCATTCACTGGGAGAGCATCAGGTTCCCCCCTCAGATTCTGTAGTCGATATGTTCCTGACCCAATATTCTCTACCACCTGGAAAGGTTCGAGCCATAGATTATGAAACTTAGAATGTTTGTGTTTAGGTTCATTTTATTTGTCCCACTTTAGGACTAGGTCTCCTACAAAATTCTTCTCTTTAGACTTATTCTTATCAAACCATATTTTAACTATCTGCTGGTGGGATATGAACTGTGACCTAACTTTCTCCCTTTATTCTTCTAACATGAGCAGGGTGTCAATTCTTTGTTGTAAGATTGATGAGGGATGCCCTCTATACTCATGAGCAAGTTGAAGAGATGGAATATATAACTTGTTTCAGAGAATGGCTTCCTGTCTGTATACTAGAAAGTATGGGGATTTCCCTATAGATTCCTTGGGTGTAACTCTATCTTCCCATAATGCGTTATGGAGTATATTATGCCAATTCCTATGGTTGTCTGCAACCATTTTCTTCAATATCCTCTCTAGGTTCTTATTAGTTGATTCTACCACTCCGTTTCCCTGTGGATAATAATTTGCAGAGTATCTAATTTTGATTCCTATGTCTAGGGAAAACTCTGTTAATAAGGTGGAAGAAAAATAAGTTGCATTATCAAAAACAAGAACAGAAGGGACACTAAACCTTGTGATTAGTTGTTGTTCTATGAATTGGTTTACCACCTTCTCATTTACATGAGTTAGAGGGATGGCCTCTTCCCATTTCGTGAAGTAATCAGTGGAAGTAAGTATGTACTTATGATGTTTTGAAGAACTTGGTGTAATTTCTCTTATGTTTGGACAAAGGAACAACGTGCACAATTCTTAAATTTGATGTCTCAGATTTTCTTTCCCACTGGATATGGAAGTAGTAATATCATAAGGCAAACTAACATGAATAGCTTAAGAGGCCTCAAGACCCATGACTATCATGTCACAATCGAGAATATTTTACCTATTGTGGTCAATATATCAAGTTTGGAAAAGGAACCACGATTGGAAATTATAAGGCTGGGCCTAATATTAAAGAGAACGAGTTTACATGTATTAGATCCTTCAAACTTTGTTAGTTTGAGGTAGGAGGTTGTTGAAGTCCTTTGTCTATTGGAACATGCATTTCCACCAACAATATTTAACATTTCGATGCATATTTTGATACATCTTGAATATGAACTAGAGCATTGTGGCCCAGTAAGAACAAGATGGATGTATCCTATAGAGAGATATATGAAGGTTTTGAAAACAATTTGTTCGAACTAGGAAAAACTAGAAGGTAGCATGTATGAGGGATATTCAGTGCAAGAGGCCATGGGATTTTTCATAGAATATATGAAGGATTTTAAAAGTGTCAGTCGACGTGTATGGGATGATGATGAAGATGAGAGAGTTGCAGGTTAAGTATTAGAAGGAAATGTAAGGCACTTTAATATATCACATGAATAAAGAAGTGTGATACATGCCTATTTTCTTCAAAACACATCTTGATTCGATAAGTGGCACAAGTGAAAATAGTTTTTACACAATAATTTATTGATTCAATTGCATTTACATATTTATATTATTAATTTTATTATCTTATACATTCATATTCTATGTAGGAAATGCGAAGAAGAGAATCAAACATGGATGCAACATTTGTTGGACACACCGACTACACTGAGAGGGGGGGGGGGTGAACAATGTAGGGCTCTTTTTCCCAAAACTTCCCTCTTACAAAAAAATCATTAGTTATAAATCGCTATTAACTCATTAACCATTGTTTTCTTTTATAACCAATTAAATGTGAACACATATAAACATCATATATCAACAATATATCATCAAAAAATCATCACCACAAGGAACACAAAGAACACAAGATGTATGTACAATTTTTTTTTTATTACAGACTTCAATCCTTGGGGTTTATCAGGAACAACTGAATAGAGTACAACTCTACAAGAGCACCAGATCTATATGAAAGACTCATCTTACACCCTCAGCACCAACTGAGATGAGGCAACAATCCTCAACAGATATCGATATGCCAACAGGTAAGTGACCTGTTGGTAGTGAAACACACGTATGTACATGCCCTACCAGTGGTACAACTCGCGTATGTACGTGGCTAGTTTGTACTATAACCTGCATATTACTTCTGAGCAACTAGGGTTTTATTTTCATCACACACTCAGATATTTTGCAACCTTTATTCACATTCTCTTCCGTCTCTCACTGTCCAATCTGACCCATAACCAATCACAACACATCCAAGCTCTCCAACAACTTACTCATGCTTCTCAACCATACAATATGAATTCTACTCAATCATGTATAAGCAATCAACATACTATAGCAATCATACCAACATTAAATCATAATAGTGTTGCTCACTCCATCAACCAACACAAACCAAATCATAACATTCATACCAAGAATGTCTTAAGCATTTTCCATACAATAAGCAAGAGTATCCATCAAGACAACTATGTGACCATACCTTTTGAACCAATGGATAGATCTGATGTATCTGAGCATTGTAAACCTTCCTGGGAGCTTGATATTAGAATCTAGAACCTTTGCATATTCATCTCTTCAAGTTTCCATGGTTTTACCAACATGTACGCACCCTAATACACTACCAGCCCGCGTATGCACGCACCCTAATACACTGACATGCCGCGTATAAAGCAATATGTATGAACCCTAATACACTGTCATCCCGTGTATGCCTTAGAAACTAGGGCTTTTGAACTTCCAAAACTTTCATCGTCAAGATCTCAGACTTATGGAAACTTTAATGTGTCCATGAGATCCTCCACTCAATCTCTATCTCAGAATAGATATTCAATATATTCTCAAGAGATCATTTCACAAGAGACCCTTGCCTCTTATTTATACTTTCCAAGTAGCTTCCTTAGAAGCCTTTTCTAGGTCACTTTGTCCACATAGCCACTTTGTCCACATAGTAACTTTGTCCAATGTTTCCCAATTTTCCACTTGTCCATGTATCCAATAGCCACTTGACCACTTTCCTCAATTTAGGTTTAACCTTCTTATAACCACTTTCCATAATTAGAAAGTTGTCCATTTACTATATTATTTAAATAATCCTCCGTGACTTTTTCTCTTCACTTTATTATTTAAATAATCCTCCTTGACTTTGTCAATTCACTTTTAAATAATTTCTTCTTTGCAAGCACTTTGACTTCTTTGACCTTTTGGGGATTCAAGCCAACATATGAGGGTCCTCCAACTTCGTCAGGCCATAACTCTCAAACCGTGAGGAGTTATGTGACATTCCACATACCACCGGAAATGGCATGCAAGCACTATCCATCTAGGATAGTTTCACTAATAAATTCACTAACCTTCATCTCATTATTCCACAATCAAGCATGGGTTCTCCAACCATACTTCTAGGATAACTCAACCATAAAGTGTCTTCCCATGAGAGCTTTCACCATAAGGGGACCACTTTGGATTTCATCCATTTGTACTCCTTATCAACCATGATAAGAGAATAATCAGTCATATTTACATCAATCAAACAATGCATCATATATCAAGGAAATCACATCAATCCATCTTTATCATGTATTAATGATAACTCATTGATCCATCTTCATCTATGCATCATATCAATGACAACTCACTGATTCATCTTCATCTATCCATTCTTATCAAGGACAATACATATTACATCAAGACATTATTCATCAATCATCAATCAATCACTTGACATCAATCAATCAAACCATTGGCATCAATGACAGCATGATCCAACAATCTCCCCCTTTGGCATTGATGTCAATACCAACATTGATGTCAACAAAAATCATTGATGTCAACATGTAGACAATACATGATCTACATCAATAGTCATCAATCACATCCATGTGACTATCTCTCCATATCAATAATCATCAATCACATCAATGTGACTATCTCTCCCCCTTTGACATCAATGGAAAAGGGCCATTCTCCCCTTGGGGCTGCTCCCCCTGCTTGAAATCTCCTTAGGGCTTCTCTCCTTGTCTAAATTCCTTTGATATTTCTCCAAATAATCTCTCCCCTTTTGAGCAAGGGATATCACTCTGATGTAATGCTGAAGATGCATCGCTCATACTCCCCCTGTGGCCATCGCTCCCCCTGGAACTATGCCTCTGCTCTCTTTCTTCAAATATAGGGCTCTTTCCTGGTGTTATTCTAATAAATATATCCTCCTATAATCATGGGAAGAAGAATGACTCCCCTTGTCTTCTCTGCAATATGAACAACATGCTACCACATGACGATCCTTTGACTTGTTTATGCATTAAACTCATGCCATACCAAACATCATGAAGCAAAATATATCTCAACAATGAAATAGAGAATCATGATCAAAATATCAACCAAGTACATCCTGTACCAAAATGTGTGCTCATCATGCACAATACCCATGTACATCAACATCATACAATGTGCCAAAGGATATCATCCATGGAATGTATCAACCATATGCCTCTATCAATATGCCAACATGTGCATCTACCAATATGACAACCATGTGCATCTACGAATATGACACATAATGTGTCATATCACTCATGATATGTCTCTACCATGAACCAAGTTCCACAATCATCAAATGTCTCATGTACAAAAATATATGCTAATCAAGTAATACCACTGATGTACTTTTAGCCAAGTACTCATCATCCAAACACATATCACTACTTGTACCAAGAAAGTATTCCAACCATGCACCAATACCACAACATGATGAATCCTCACACATGTATGCCAAATCTTCCATAAAACATGTGCCAATCAACTGCTAGTAGGTGCCTCTAGCAATGTATCAATCATGCATCAACTATAGATCAAGATATGACTAATAAATGATGTACAACATGATCAACTCATAAACTCACCAACTACATTTCCCAATATGTAGCTTATCCATATGCCAAATGCATGCACCAAGATATCCAACAAGTAAGCTTCCAATAATACATCAAAAGATATATCGATGAAACTCAAATATGTACTAGCTATGTACCCCCAAAAATCAGACTCAATCCTCCATTCACTACAACAAATACTAAGAATCCAACAATACATGTACTAGTAGTGTGATTCAAAAGATCAACGACATCTATAGCTAGCATCATCAAGATATATCAGATAACCAAGGTGCCATAACTTCACTGTCATAACCAACATTGTTTTTCGGCAAAAAATTCCTCAATCCATACTCATGGGTTAGTGCCATGCATCCAAGATGGCCTTTCATTATCCTTTTTTTTTTATCATCACTTTACATAATCCAATATAGAATCATGAAAACCTGTAGCAAATAGTGTCAGGATCTGGAACAAACAATGTCAGACCCTGCAACAGAGAGTTATACCATCACATCAAGCTACAACCCATGTGCATTTCCTTTTTCCCAAGGCTTTACCACATATACGTGGTTTTTTGCACAACAGCTCACGTATGTACGCGACCTATTCAAGGTCAGCTTGCGTATAAATGCGACTGATATGACTGTCACCCGCGTATTCTTCAGTCGATGAAACACTTGAGCTTCC
Source organism: Picea engelmannii (assembly GCA_009831015.1). NCBI lineage: Eukaryota > Viridiplantae > Streptophyta > Pinopsida > Pinales > Pinaceae > Picea > Picea engelmannii. The sequence continues at coordinate 134,083 of ML824141.1, read as the reverse complement.
TTTAAGGATTACATTATGCTCTGGTTGCTTAGTCTTCTTCACCCACTTTTGAAGGTGTCCCTGCTTCTCAGAACTTGAGCTCTGAGCTTCCATATTTTCAAATATATCTCCCTTCCTTACTTCATTCCTTCTTCTAGTCATGCTATGTGAAGTCCTCATCATGAAATTTCTTCTTGTGTTCCAACAATCCTCATATTTGTGGTCAAATCCACCACAACTGTAGCATCTCATGTTGTGACAGTGAAAAACAATGTGTCCTACTTGATCACATCTCCAACACCTTATGGTGTTATGAAATCTTCTGTTATCTCTCTTTTCATAAGATCTACATTCCAAATCTTTGTGACCATATTCATTACATGAATAACATTGACCATGAAAAATTGTAACATACCCACTACCTAAAATCAAACTATTTCGTTGATTTCTCAACAATGAGAATCCCCAAAGCTTGCAACAGCGAAATGCCAATCCCGATCCACAGGTCTTTATTTCCCTATCACGGCCTCTTCTTCACGTGCCAGCGAAATTTCCCCGATGATAGTTTCAGGTTTTGGGGTTTCGTGATCCCTGATGACAAAAGTTCCTGTCCTCTCAAACTCCCGATCTCCGATGAGCAATTTCACCGATACACGCCCTTTACGCGTTAGCCCTCTTGGATATGCTCTGGTCCATGTGACCGTTAATTCATAAGACCACAACCTTATCCTTCTTTCGGGGTTTTGGACTGCAAAATCCCGGTGTGCTCCAACTCCGGTTAGCCCTCTAGGCTAAGCTCGTGGTCCACATGACCTTCCCCCTATATGACCGCAGCCATACCTCCTCATTGGGTTTTCAGACTTTTCAATGTCAAAATACACTCGTCCTCAGGATTCACGATCCCTCGAATCCTGACGTGCTCTTTATGCACTAGCTCTCCTGGCTAGGCTCCTGGCCCATACGACCGTTATTCCCGTGATCACAGTCTTACCTCTTGTCAGGGTTTTGAGCTTTTAAATTCCGCAATGCATTGGCCCATGGGATTCCCAATCCTTTGAATCCTGATACGCTCCAACTTCCGTTAGCCCTCCGGCCTAGACCTTTGGCCCATGTGACCACTATTTCACAAGACCATAGCCTTGTCTCCTATCGGGGTTTCGAACATCGCAATGTCGAAATGCCTAAACATTTTGTCCTTGGAATCCCCGATATCCTTATGATCAAAATGCCGATAGACGACTTCCTGTCGGGACTTTCCATGATGGCTCCAATTGTTGTCGCGCGTCCTCCTCTGATGGATGGTCCTAGTTAAATCTTGGGATTTCGTGACTTCTGATGTCCTGGATGCCTCATCCCTAGGACTCGCAAAATGCCGGACTCCGACTCCCTTCAGATCTCTGACACGCGTCTCAAGTGAATGGACGGTTCAGATCGCTCCTTGCGTTTTTGAGACTTCTGATGTCCCGACTTTCACGACTTCAGGAACTCCGATTTCCCGAATGTCGATATCCCGATGTCTAGTGCCCAGATCTCCAGAATGGATGATCGTGTGACACGCATCCTCTCTCAGATGGATGGCCCAGATTTGTGTCGGGGTTTTCAAGGTGGACTTACCCAATCTCCTGTCCACGGGAATGACGATATCCTGACTCCTGACGCCTCGATCTTCGCCACGTGTCTCCACTGACGGACGGTCCAGATCATTTCTGGGTAATTTCCCATGGAAATTACCGATCTCATGTCATCGAGACTTTCGATTTCCCGATACGTGAAACCCCGATGAGCCAACCCTCCTTTCGGGATTTTTCCTTCTATTCATGAGCTTAACCCTCACACAACTTCTATCAGGTCCGACGGCTGACGGATATCTTCTCAAGATCTAACGACTCAGATCTGTCCCACCTCGTGCATTCTTCCACTACTTCGTGGATGTGGAAAGATCAACGGTCCAAATGTTCTCATGGACCTTGGGGGGAGGGGTCTACGATCCCGATTTCATCGCTATTCACGAAGATAGAGAGAAAAAGGGGCAAGGTATGTAACGCCCTTGTTACTTTTGTCAATATGATGGTCGTGAATGACCATGGGTCTTCTGACAGGATCTCGTCTGTCGATTCGTGACTTATCCCTACGCTGCTACTTCAGAATTTTAAGAGGGTCATTCCTCCGCGTACAGGGTTATTAAGACTTGCACATTCAAGTCCTTTTTCCAGGTTCTTGGTAAACCTTTCCAAGGAGGGAATCTCTGTGAAGAGGTCTATTCCGGGGCTTTCCTGGAGATAGGTAAGGGGAAACAACTTCCCGAGAACGGGTCGGAAGTCTGACTTGGTTCAACTTATGCGTAATTAAATTTATTTATCAATCATAAGCCAATTCATTCATTTTCTGTTATAAGAATATATCTACCCTTTCTTATCAAACACTGCACAGACATTCTTTACTGCAATCGTTCACAATTTCACAGTTTATGAGCATATACGTCAACATATGAATTTAAAGATGTAATATGTAAAACACTTATCAGAAATAACACCAGGAGTGAGTGCAACTGCTGAGAGGGGTGCTCGTTTCCACCCAACCGTAGGCGTAGCGACTCCTAGTGGATTTACCACTAGCCACCCCCGAGATGAGACCACGATGCTTTGAGACTGTGTCTCTCTGTCTGCCAGTGACCAAGAGCGAAGGTTGCAATCCTTCCTCTCTGCTATCACTCACTTTACGTAATTCCAGAGTTCCCCTCGCGTCTTCCCTCCTCAATCACTTCTTCCCCACTCCTTATCCTCTTGCGAGGTTGCGTGTGGCGCGATTACCCTCGCGCTGATCAGGCCTAACGACTCTACGGATATGCGGTTCACCTCCCCATCCCTCATTAAGCCATCAACCTGCCAGCCTGCAAGGCATTAAATTCAGGGCCAGTGAGCCGATTTTGGTTCTCCGGGCCAGTGGAGTCCAAATACAATATTAATTCTCGGTGGAAGTTAATGCCACCTTTCCAGGTGCCCTCCACCGCCATCGTGGTCTCTTTTTCTGCACATCCCCTCTCAGCAGTCCTGGAATAAATTCAAAATGTTATTCACATTCATTGACCTCTTCCTCAAGGTCCATTTACATCACATATTCACATTTATGAGTTTGCCATAATTCTTGGCCAGTCTAGTTATATTTACAAGCTGGGGGAAACACGGTGTTACAAAAACACTTTCATACCTTTTCTTTGGTGTCCATTTTCTTTGAGGTGTAAAGATGGCTTCTTGAAGTCTTCCTTGCTTTGTTCTTTTGAAACTTTCCTTGCCTTTTGTGGCAACATTGTCTTGATTCTTTGAGGGACTTACCTCATGCTTCTTTGAGGTGCTTGCTTCAACATGTGTAGCTTCTTTTGTGTATCCAAGACCTGATTTATCATTTGGTGATCTTTGACTTTCCAAGATCTCATTCAATATTTGTGAGCTATTCAAGAATTTGTTTGACTTCTCTACTTTGTTTCTAAGATAAACAATTTCAACTTCTAACTTATGACATGACTCTTCCTTTTCGTTTATTTGATTCTTCAATAGTTCCTCTACCCTTTTGGCTTCTTGAATTTGGGTCTTAAGATGGACAATAGTTTCAAGACTTTTGCTAATCTCATCATCTACCTTCTTATCTTATTTTTCATTCTTTATTCCTATGATCTCTTATTCCTTTTCTTCTAATTGAGTTTTATTACTCTCTTCTTGTTCTTTGAGCATTTACTTTAACTTCAAGATGTGCCTTTGACTCCTCTTAAGAAACTTCTTAGTGTTGTCCAAAATATAGCTATAGTCTATATAATAATGATCATTGCTATATTCATAAAGACCTCTTTCAACTTTCTCTTTAAGATCTAATAGTTTTTCTTCTACTTCTTCCATGGGATAATAATCAATTGATTCTATACAAACTATTTATAGATTTTCTTATTCACTTATAGAGAAAAATTCAACATCATCACATTTTGAATTGTGGCAATCAAGGGTTTGTGGAGATTCTTTACCATCATTTGAAATGTCTTCAAGGTCGTCCCTTTTGTCAACATCATCACATGATTCCTTTCCTTCATTTTAAATGTCTTCAAGGTCTTCCTTTTTGCCAACATCATCATATTTAGAAATAATGAAACCAAGAGTTTTGGGAGATTCTTGAACTTCATTTGTCTTGATGGAGTTGTCTTCAATATCTTTCTTCTTTCTTTGGTATGTCTAATATTGAGATCTCATAAATAATGGTATTGAGATCTCAATGTCTAATAATACCATTATTGGAAAGAAGAATGATGTGTGTCTATAGATCTCCTCCAAGCTTGTTAAGGCTTATGGTGAAGACTTTCTCTGATACCAATTGTTGGACACACTGACTACACTGAGAGGGGGGGGGGGTGAACAATGTAGGGATATTTTCCTCAAAACTTCCCTCTTATAAAAAACTCATTTGTTAGCAATCACCATTAACTCATTAACCATTGTTGTCTTTTATAACCAATTAAATGTGAACATATATCAACAATATATCATCAACAAATCATCACCACAAGGAACACAAAGAACACAATATGTATGTACAATTTCCTTTTTATTACGTACTTCAATCCTTTGGGTTTATCAAGAAAAAATAAATAGAGTACAACTGTACAAGAGCACCAGCTCTATATGCAAGACTCAACTTACACCCTCAACACCAACTGAGATGAGGCAACAATCCTCAATAGATATCAATCTATCAACAGGTACGCGCCCTGTCGGTAGTGCAACACGCATATGTACGTGCCCTAACAGTAGTACAACTCACGTATGTATGTGGCTTGTCTATACTACAACCCGTGTATCACTTTTGAGCAAATAGGGTTTTCTTTTCATCACACACACAGATCTTCTGTAGCATTCATTCACATTCTCTTATGTCTCTCACTGTTCAATCTGACCAATAACCAATCACAACACATCCAAGCTCTCCAACAACTTACTCATGCTCCTCAACCATAAAATATGAATGCTACTCAATCATGTATAAGAAATCAACATACTATAGCAATCATATAAGCATTGAATCATAAGAGTGTTGCTCACTCCATCAACCAACACAAACCAAATCAAAACAACCATACCAATAATTCCTTAAGAATTTTCCATACAATAAGAAAGACTATCCATCAAGATAACTATGTGACCATACCTTTTGAACCAATGGATAGATATGATGTATCTGCGCATTGTAAACCTTCCTGGGAGCTTGATCTCATAATCTAGAACCTCTGCATCTTCATCTCTTCAAGTTTCCATGGTTTTACCAACATCTACGCACCCTATTACATTTCCATCCTGCGTACGTACGCACCCTAATACACTGACATATCACGTATAACTCAGTATGTACACACCCTAATACAATGTCATCCCACGTACGCCTCAGAAACTAGGGTTTCTGAACTTACAAAAAATTCATCGTCAAGATCTCAAACTTACAGAAACCTTGATGTGTCCATGAGATCCTCCACTCAATCTCTCTCTGAGAATAGATCTTCAAGATATGCTCAAGAGATCATTTCACAAGAGACCCTTGCCTCTTATTTATACTTTCCAAGTAGCTTCCTTAGAAGCCTTTTCTAGGTTACTTTGTCCACATAGCCACTTTGTCCACATAGTCACTTTGTCCAACTTTTCGCAATTTGCCACTTGTCCATGTATCCAATAGCCACTTGACTACTTTCCTCAATTTAGGGTTAACCTTCTTATAACCACTTTCCATAATTATAAATTTCTCCATTTACTATATTATTTAAATAATCCTCCTTGACTTTGTCTCTTCACTTTATTATTTAAATAATCCTCTTGTTGAAATTCTGAGGTCCTATGAGGCTGCCATCTAAGGTCTGTCTTTGACCTTAGGATGGCTCTAAGTTTCAACTGTTTTGCTGTCCTCTTTCTG
>ML824141.1:79695-99061 GCA_009831015.1 Picea engelmannii | reverse complement strand
TGTATTTTATGGCGGCCATATCTTGCAAGTCTTGATCACCCAAGCATAGGTATGCCTACCTTGGGTTTGAAACATGTCATAATATTTGTTGGATGTTTGTGTGCAGCTTCTTTCAGGTTCTTTGTGTCTATACCCTTGCTTGAAAGTCTACAAACAATTTCAGTTATCAGTCCCTGTCTTCTAACTTCATACTTTGGGGGGCAATCTGTTACACGTCAAAATTACTCACTTTGATAGTGTCGCCAGTGTCGTCATTACAAAGGTCGCAAGTGTCTCATTTTGCTCACAAGGTCTCAAGTGTCGCATGTTTCTCACAAGTGTCGCAAGTGTCAAAGAAAGCATGCTGCCATGATGCCTATGACGTGCCTATAATGACATGAGGAGGACACTTGAAACACTTCAAACATTTGATTTGGAAGAGGAGAAAAGAGTCAGCAGGCTTGCAAACCTTTTGCCATATGAAAACACTAAAACAACTAGCTTTTGGAGGAGAGCGCTCCCCTATACCTCTTCTGGGAGCACTGACGCTCCCCCTTACATTGTCTAGGAGCGTTATAAAGCTCCTCTGGCCCTTTTGAGGGAGCGCTATAGATTTTGAGAGTGTTGGCACCCCCCTAAAGCCTACTAGGGAGTGCTACAACGCTCTGATGGTCCTCTTGAGGGAGCGCTACCTATTATGGGCAGTGGTTAAGTTGTTGAGATGAATGGGGGAAGGATCCTTTCATTCTTGGAAGGCAGTTGAGCTCGAATCCCTGATCAAGCCATGATCTTAGGGTAGATCCTCAATTGAAGGAGGCAAATCCTCAACTTCCCCAAGGATATCTCAAGTGGTTAAATCTTCTCCAAGGATATATAATCAAGCTTTATAATGGTGAAAGGGGACTGAAAAGGGAGAATCACACCAAAACTTATGATCTCATAAGTGGTGTTGGAACAAAGATATTTTGGAAGCAAGAGACCCATGATCTCATAGGGATCAATCAGTGAATCTATCATCATTCGGATTATGGATGTTTTGAGCAAGGGGTAGACAAGGAGGACTTGGCAAAGCTGCTGCAATCAATCCATGGCTATAAGCAATGTTTTGTCCTCATTAATATAATTTGCTTGGCCTGTTTCTTTCTAGTTTTTGTTTGATTTTACATGAACTTAATGATGATAGATAGATCTATTTTCAAGCTAATATCAATAGAGTAGGAAGTGGTCATACTTTGTTTGTCTACAGGGCTCATCGAGGAGCGGAATATTGGAGCTCAACTCGGAGCGTGTAGGGACAAACGTCGATAAAAGGGTACTTCTGTTCTCCTTCCTCCTCATGCATTAGTTTGTATAGATTTGAAAGGAAGTCAGTGTCCACGTTAAGCACTTTCTATCTTAGATTTTAGGGTCTAGATCTTTGAGGCAATCTACCTATCCGCAGGGAGAGTTTCCTACAACAGTCCCCTTATGGTGAAATCCCTCACGGGAAGATGCTTTGTGGAGTAAGATAATCCATGCTTAATTGTGGAATAATGAGATGAAGGAAGGTGAATTTTTCAGGGAAAATATCCTATATGGATAGTGCTTGTCATGTCATTTCTGGTGGTATGTGGAACGCCACATAATTCCTCACGGTTAGAGAGTTATGGCCATGAGAAGTTGGAGACCCTAGGTTTGGGTAATGGACCCAAGTTTGTTTGATGGGTAACGGTATGGGTTATGATATATTTTCAGATAATACTATTCTATATGGATAGTACATGTCATGCCATTTCTAGTGGTATGTAGAACGTCACATAAATCCTCACGGTTTGAGAGTTACGGCCTTACGAAGTTGGAGGACCCTCATATGTCATCTAAAAGCCCCAAAAGGTCAAAGTAATCAAAGTGGTTTAAGAGATTTTAAAAGGTAAATATTAAAGTGAAGTGATGAGTGTATTATAATTCAAAGTGAATACAAAATAAATTATTTCAATAATAATTTTAATGGAGAAATTAGAAGTGGACCCAACCCTAAGATAAGGAAAGTGGGGCCAAGCGACCTAGAAGATGTTTTTAAGGAAGCTACTTGGAGAGTATAAATAAGAGGCACAACTCTCTCATTTGAATCAAACTTGAGAATATTGAATATCTATAGGTTTCTAAGGTATACAAATGATATCTAAGGCGAAATTCTGAGGAAAGTGAAGAAAAGAAGGCCGAAATGCAAGGAAGGATAAATTCTTTTGATGGTGCTTTCTAAGGTTGATTACAGGTTGGTGCATGGTTGATTCCCTTGTTTATGGTACAGGTTGATTACAGGTTGGTGCATTGTTGATGGACTTGTTTATGGTACAGGTTGATTATAGGTTGGTGCATGGTTGATGCACTTGTTTATAGTACAGGTTGATTACAGGCTGAGGTACAGGTTGATGCATGGTTCAAATTTATTGGTACAAGTTTACAACGGTATATCTCATAGTGATAGTGTGACAGTGGTTCCATCATTCTACTTCTACTTCAGGGTGGCAGGACGGGGCAAGAACAGGTGGTTGTAGCCACCTTCCGGTTGTAGCTGGAGAACATTGGGGGCTGTAGCCTCCTTCTGGGTGTAGCCAGATATTTGGGGAGTTGAAGCTTCCCTTAGGTTGTAGCCTGAGAAACTAGGGGATTGGAGCCTCCTTCTAGTTGCAGCTATAAAACAAATGAAGTTGGTGCTTCCAATGAATGTAATTCTTCAAGACATATAAGAAAAAGAATTCTGTGGTTTTCTCCCGATTTGGGTTTCCACGTAAAACATTGGTGTACTGTGTATGTCTGTGATTGTTTATTTATTACTTCTCATTATTGGATAATAATTCTACATTGATATAACATTTGAAGAAAAATGATTATAATTACATTATTAATGATTCACCCCCCCTCTCAGTAATCCAACACTATAAGCATATGTTCCCCAAGGGCAGGTGAAAGTGGTCTTCTCCTGGTCTTCGGGTGCTATTTGTATTTGGTTATAACCACTAAACCCATCGAAGAATGAAAAATACTTCTTTTCGGACAAGGTATCCAACACCTGATCAAAAAATGGTAAGGGAAAATAATCCCTATGGGTGGCTTTGTTTAACTCTCGGAAGTCTACACATATCCTCCACTTACCATATTTCTTGGGAACTATGACAAGTGGAGATACCCATTGACTATCTTAAATGGGGTATATGAGATTGGCTCGAAGGAGTTTTTGCAATTCCTCTTTTACAATATCTTTAATGGTTGGATTCATCCTTCGTTGAGGCTGTCTAACTGGTTTGATGTGGTCATTAATGTAGATATGATTTGTGCATGTGTTAGGTTGAGTGCCTTTCATGTCTGCATAATCCCATGCAAAGGCATCAAATTGTCTTTGGAGCATTTCAATCACTTGTGTCTTTTGTTCTAGTTCCAAACTAGAGTTGATATACAAAGGTTTTCCTGGGCTAATTTCAACAAGTTCAGTAGTTTCTTCCTTATCTGAGGAGGCTGGTGATAAATTATATAATTGAGTGATATCAGGGTGCCAAGTTTGTTGAAATTAGGAACTAAAAATATGTGACAATTCTTCAAAAGACCTTGGGTATTCAATGCAATTTGTCTCAACCAAAAATAAGCTTAAGACTTGTTCATCTGATTGTTCTTGTATTCCTCTTACTTGTTCAAGTGTTAATAGAGGTCTGATACAATCTTCCTCTCCATGAGGGTTTTCTAACCAAATAGGTATTTCCTGTGCCGGTTGGGCAGGAGGGAAGAGGACAAGTTTTTGGCTATGTGTGCCATTGGATATAGTCATCTCACCAGACCGACAACTGATAAAGGCATCTATTGTGGCCAGCCAAGAGAGGCCAAGAACCAAAGGGTGTCCTGGTTTGGAGGATGATTTAAAATAGATGACTAAAAAATCTACTGGATATTCCCAAGAAGCTAGAGTGACTGTGACATCATCTAGACTTCCTGCAGGTCTAATGACTGACTTATTTGCCAACTCGATCATGATTTGGGTTGGTCTTAGATAGTTGATTTGGAGCTTTTGCATAGTGTCAAAAGGAATTACATTAATAACTGCACCCAAATCAATGAGTGTGTTTGGTAGAGAAATGCCATTAATTTCAACAGTGACTACTGGATTTCCAGAGTCATTATATTTGTATGGCATTTCAAAAATAAATTCAGATAATTGTCCCACTACTTGAACAAGGGGAGGTTCCTTCTTCTTCCTTCCTAGTTTCTTAATGAAAATATCCCTTATGATTTTGGCGTATATAGGGATATCCTTAATGGCTTGCAGGAGAGGTATTTTTATGCACACATTTCGTAATTCATCTTCTACATCTCTGTGCAACGGTGGGTCGGGTTTCTTCACTAATAGTCTTTCGGGGTAAGGTGGGAGATTAATTTGTTGGGGTACTCGTACAGACTGAGAAGTGATTGGAATAGGAGGAGAGGCCTCTTCTTCTGCAGGGGTGGTTTGAGTGTTTTCTTCCTCAGAATGATTATCATTTTCTTCCTGAATTATTAATGCAGGATCTGATTGGTTTACAACTTTCCTCGATTGTAGTTGAATTTCATAGGTGGGAAAGGTTTGAACTTTTGTATTCTGCATAGGGTGGGTGGGCGATTATTGGGGTTAGGGACTGGCTGGGCAGGGATTGTTGTTGGTCTCAGAGGATTGTGGGCAGCTTGGTTTTGTGGTTGTTGATTGGCATTTATAGATACTTGTTGTTGTTGATTAGGGTTCAAGGGGGTTGTAAATTGTTGTTGTATAGGAGGTGGGAGTAAATCTTGCATCTCTGGTGGGTTGAATCTAGGTAGTAATTGGGAAATGTTTGCAGGGTACTGTGGATATGTAGGGTAAGCGAGATTTCCATACATAGGTCCCCTCCAACCTTGTTTCCAAGGTTGAGTTTGAGTTTGTTGAGGTGTCCATTGTGGATAGGTCATTAGGGAAGGACCCCATTGTTGTTGTTGGTATTGTGCATTAGGATCATAAAATGTATTGGGATTTTGGGCTCTCCAAGGTCTTCTGGAAGGGTATTGTTGTTCTTGTGAGACTCCTCCTCCCCTATACATGGCTTGTAGCTCAAGGAAGATTGGACACTCAGATGTGGGGTGTTCTAGTGTACACAGACCATAGATTTCTATGAAATTTAATGGGCATTCTTTCTCACTGTGCTTTTTTCGGCATCTATGACAAAATATTGCTAAAGTAGCCTCTTCTTCTTGTTTCTTTTTCACTTTCAGAGTATCTAACTGGTTACTTATTTTTCTCAAGATGTATGTCTTAAAGTTCTCTAATAAGTTTCCTAACTCATTTCTGGTGACAGTCCCTAAGATTTATTTTGTATTTCTTCTAAAAGGATCTCTTGGTCCTTTACCTATTTTAGCTTGTCCTCTTGATTATCTCCTATAGTAATATGCAATTTCTGAAAAAGGATTTTGGTGTACATCTCCTAAACTCAACAAGTTTAAAACTTCTATGCAATCATCTCTGAGACCTATCAAGAATACAGTTCTTACTACAGCTGGGTCTGTGGTGAATAGTTTTGACTTCTGATAGTTGTATAAGAAAATTTCTAAGTAGTCTTCAGGGCTTTCATCTTCTGTTTGCTGCATTTTAAAAATGTCATTTTTAGCATTATCCTTACAATAGCCTTGGTATTTCCGTAAAAATGTGTCTTTCATTTGATCCCAAGAGAGGATTGTATTTTCTTCTAAGCTCATGAACCATCTTAAGGATGAATCTTTTATTGTAGCAGGAAAGAGCTTAAGTTTTTGGGCATCGTCTGAGTAGTTATAGCTTCAAAATAATATGTCAAACTTGAATAAAAATAAATCTAGATCTTCAGTTGACATACCTCTGAAAGTGGGTAACGATGATAGTGTGATATTCTTCATGCTGATGTTTTTGGAAATATCCAATATTGGAAACCAAAAAGTCTCAGTCTCTGTGGATGCATTTCCTTCTTCTTCTGCCATTCTACTAATGGATGGTTCAGAAAATAGATTTTATGTGTCTCCTAAATGTTCAGCAGACTCACGTTCTGCCTGTCCCAATACTGATTCTTCCATTTTAGGTTCTCCTTATGGAGCCTCATTGGCTCCCCTTGAATTTTCTCTTGTTGGAATTTTTCCTGCACCAGTGTCAGTTGGATTAGTGGGGGGGGGGGGGGTNGGGTTGTTTTTTAATCTTTGGAGCTTACAAATCTACCCTTGTTATCTCTATATCTATGCATAAATTGGAAATTTGATTCTTCAACTGAATTGAAATCCTAATTCTATCTAGAAGGTAAGAAGGAAACCTGGCTTCGGAGAACCCCACTCTAGTGGCCGTGTGGCTCTTCACTCACGTCTTAAACGTTTTATCCTCCTCCCTCAAGAAGCCTTTAAAAGCATTAAAAATTTATACAAATAATCTAAGATAAAAATCACTTCCTACCGTTTGCAACTCCTCGACAACGACGCCAAAATGTTGTGTTGCTTATATGTTTAGTATAATGCACTCATTAATTACAAATCCGGCATTCGTAATCAACAAAGTTACAAGACACCACTAAGAAAGGTAATTTCTAATGTCACAAGTATAGAACTAAGCTAGATTATGCATGCTAGAAACAAATCAAAATAGAAAACTGCAATGCACTTTGGTTGTCTTTCACAGAGAGGCTATCTACTCCATTATGGAACATGCAAGTATGAGATGGAGTTGGTTTGACAGATCAACTCTGCTATCTAGCCCAGAAAACTAACTATGCAGTCCACACTTCTGAAAGGGAAAATCACACATCAATCATCACGACATAACATGGGTAGTTCAACAGTCAATATACTGAGTATGTTGTGGTTCACAATGTGTTGTTGTGAACTTCACTAGTTCTCCTTCAAATATGTCTAACTACTGATGCCAACATTCATGTCTATAGAACAAAATCAAATTCATAAAAACAGAGCATATGCAAAAATAGGGTGAGTAAAAATCTCTAAGCAATCATATAATGGAAATTCTATTCTAAGATGTATTGCTATCATCTAACAGAGTTAAAGCTTCAACTAATTTAACATTTACACTATTGAAAACAAATACTAATGCTAATATACGAAGATGCTGACCTTTGTTGGGCAGTGGGCCCTTGCCGCTTCAACAGGTTAGCTACTAAAGTCTACAGTAAGCTTGTTTTCAACCCACACATTACTCTCACTCAAATCTCAAAACATAAAATCAAACTTTTGTTAACAACTTAACTCATATTCAATCATAGACAATCAAGACATGGAGATAAATGACATTCTTCTATTAGTCTTCACTTAGAATATGTTCTGCAATATCACACGTTGCTTCACATGTTGGTAATATGCTAACTCTCCCTTCCACCATCCCTGCCACGACTATTTAAACAATCTTAGTCGTGAAACACAAGGAGGTGAAGTGATTTGCAAATCAGTCAAATGTTTAAATTTAATTATTCAGTTACATATTTTAGCTTTGTCCTCATGACACAAAGTGCATGAGGATGAGGCAATCAACAAACTATTCTAACATAGCCTTGATAAAGAAAATAAACATCCACCAATTGTCTTGGGCGATCTGGAGCTAAACTTAGTACATTCGGCTCTCTATATTGGTACCGAATCGTGACAGGTGCATGGTACTAGATCACAATAGTGTGCAAATGGTGGTACCAGATCACGATAGTCCACGGCCATTGGTACCGGATAGCAACAGATGAGATTTAGTACCGGATGCATTTGGTACCGAATTCGAACAGTGGCAGTCTTGGTGCACAAGTACCGAATAGCAGAGTTGGTACAAGAAGGATGGATTTATCTTATGACCTTATTACTAGCTAATGGCAATGTTCTTGTCATTCAACCAAGCTTAGGTAAGCCAAAATGGTATAGATGAAGAGTATAATAGGGTAATGGGGATGCCAATTTTGGGTCTCAACATTTCCATTTCCTTGATCTCTGCCAAGCAATGCAGGAAGGTCATCTCTCAGACTGAGAAGTTTGTCTTCTTCGTGATTCACTCTTAGAGTGAGTGAAATATTGTAGCCATATCCATGGCCTCCACAGCTGCAATATCCTAGTTCTAACCCTTATGAACTATAATGTATTATGTAGATATGACTTAGTCTGGTGAGTTGGTAAAGTTGAAAAGGGGCCAGATTTCCTAGGAAATGTAATACTTCATATACATTAATAAAATACGTCGTTGGCTACAAAACATACAAGGAAAAAAGATATAGGGGGCTATAATTCCATGAGAGAGGGGGCTTGAGGGGATAAGTATTTTTATTATTATTTTATTTTACCCATAATTGATTTTATGGAGAAAAGGGGTTACATGATATTTTTGGGAGGGAGGCCATGTGGCTCTTGTCTTCATGTAATTTAAACATTCCTTGGGGGATGTTTGGGCCTTCTTCGTATTTATTTACCTTGTTCTACTTCTTTATCTTAACTCACTCTTCATAATTCGTGTGCTCTTGATCTGAGCATGGATATGAATGGTTGTTTGGGTGGCTCTTGGTTACGTTTTCTCATAGCTACGAATCCTAAGAGTCCCAGCATGGAGATTCTTGACCAGAAGCACTAGAGCCATAGAAGGAGATGGTCAAGCCTGAGGGACTGCATGGCAAAGAAGGAGGTCCATTCTCTTGGTTTGTGGAGGATAGGTAGAAGAGAGATAGTGTACTTTGGATTGATGTGAGTGTTGAAAGGCCTGTGATATATTGAGAGTTGAAAGTCCTATTAGTTATGAGATTGATGACAATTCAGATAGAATTGTCCATAGCTAATAATCCTTAGATTTTCCAACATGGATATTTCATGACCAGTAGCACTAGAGCCCTAGAGAGAAATGAAACAGCCTTAGGTATTGCATGGAAGAGAAAGGTGTTAATTCCTTTGGGTTGTGAAGGCTGAAGGGGAAAGAGATCTAGAATTTCGAACTTAATGTGAGGTTGGGAAAACTGAGAGTTAGTTAGCCAACTATTGTGTGTTTATACTTGGCCTAGGACCCATCCTTGTCAATTCATAGCCCTGGCTCAGGGGTGACCTGCTGTTGAGAGTAAAAGAACGATATTTTCTATGGCTGGGAGGAACTTCCTTGGTTTGTAGCCAATTGGTGAACATTTACTTGCAAAGATAAGTGATCTATGTGTTTTTTGTGTAATGTTTATTTTCATTGTGTATTTAATTATCTATGAGATATGTATTTTTAATGTCCCTATATGTTGGTTATTTATTGTGCATTGCACGTTGTTTACTGCTTTATGTTGTACTAGGGATCTTGGCTTATGCATGCGGTTTTCATGCCTCTTTTATTAATGAGAAGTATTTTGAATTCGAGATAAGTTTAGAGAAATGAGCTTTGGATTGCAGCATGGCCCCCCTATTGTTGGTTAGGTGTGTTGTAGTCTGTCTAAGCCTGTTTAAGTAGCATATCCCGACATGTGGGTGGTTGGGTACGTTACATATTGGTATTAGAGATATTGGTTGAAACACCAGGCTGGTATGGGCTGGGTTTGTTGGTCGGAGACTCGTGGTGGAGATCGATTTATGACCTTGAAATTGTAAATATCAAGAGAGATGGCATTGTAGGATCATGTAGAAGCCAGAATGTCATATCTTTTTTGTAAGGGATCGTAATATCATGACCATTGCTTTCAAATTCAAGAATGATCACCATCGTGTGATCAAGAGAGATCTCGATCATTGGATCGAAGGACAGGTGAATGAGGGTTTTCTGATAAATGAGAAATCAAGAAGCTGGGAATATTAAGTCATATCCATCACATCTAGTTGATTGATCATCAGTCATCGATCGAAGCCAAGAAAAAAAGGTAAGACTTCGGAACTTTGCTGCTACAGAGGTCTTGGTAGGCATTCAAAGCCTAAACTACAGAAGGTCAAAGTCATGAAGTGACGTGAGTCATTTGATATGATGGGAGTCATGGAGGGATCTCCACTATTGATCATGGTCACCCAAAATTGACCACTTCAAGAGTTTTAAACCTTGTTGAACATCTAAAACCCGGAGCCCCGAAGCATCGAAGTCCTAGAAGTTTTGTCGACCGTTAGATTAAGGGAAGGACTTGGGGAGTGTTGCGTTCCATCGGATCTAGAAATGGTGGAAGGGTAGCGAAGTTTAAACTTCATAACTTCACCACTCTGGCGATTACTAAGTATGTTGCAGATAAAATCCCCGAAGCATCGAAGCCCCAAAATGTCAAATGTATGGAACTGTAAATCTGGGATGTGATGCAGACCGTCGAATTTGGAGTAGTGATTGTGGATCATTTATCTGGTTGATGATGTGGCTTATTCCACGTGGTAGGGGTACCATGTGGGGACACATGTCACCTGGTTTTACTACCTTTTGGACCCTAATCTATCCATTTTTAAGTAAAACGTGGCACACATTCCATGGGTCCACATCACCCTAGGTGATGTCACCATGTCGTGCCATCTACGAGAGCATGTGACTCTGGGGGTGTCCAAGTTTTTGTTAGTAAAATGTGTTGAAGCCCTAAGTTGTGAAGGCACATAGGCTGTGAATATGAGATCCCTTCAGGACCACTCTCGACTGTTGGATCAAGCAGAAGGAGAAGAGGTAAGTACTTCAGAGGATTGTCACTTTAGGGAAGTGGAAGAGTCGAGAATGAAAATATCCCAGAGCGTCAAATTTCTGAATTGGTTGAGAGCCTTTTGTATTGATTCTTGATTAATTCGTAGCTGTTGATATCGTTGAAGCCTCCAAATGGGGGCAGGACCATCCATTCGACATGAGATTAAATCTCAACCGTTCATTTTTTCTAGTGGAATGATTGATGGGTTCGACAAATCGTAACTCCGGGGGAAAACAAAAGTTGACAAGGAAAAACGCCAAAGGATGAAGTCTGGAGGAATTGGTCCCGACGTCGGTCCCATTCTAAGGTAGAAAGGGCCTAGAAGTAAACCAGGCCTCGGACTTGGTGTTCATGCAATATCCTATCTAGAAAAAAATGGATCAGGACGCTAAAGGCTAATTAAACTCGTGATTTCGAGCCGTGGTCATGTGGAACTTGGTTTTAAGGAAGTTTCATTGCATTTTTATATTTTTATGTATCAACTAAGGAGGATGAAAGTGGTTTTTCAAGGATCCCTAAATTTCAGCTCCGATATCCAATTGGGGAAAGAGTATTTTCATTGGAAAGATGATTCATAGTATTTAGAGGAAAATAACAAGGAACTATTATAATATGAAGATTGATATAATTGTATTCATGAATTAAACATAAAAGGTACCTGTATCCAGAGTGTTTTGATACTAGAGTAATGTAATGTTTTGAGCTAATTCATTCCAGGGTGCTGAAATGTCTCATAAAGGTAAATTTTGGATATGACTACCCAAAAGGAGTTGTTGCAATTTGAGTACACTGGTTGGATTGCAGAATGGCTAAGGGGAACTTGGCTGGAAAGTATTTAGACCAGGGAACCATAGTGAAAATGAGTATAATGGGAGCACACAAGGAAGCAAGGATCTAAAGGAGTTCAAGGACAACCAAATACAACATAAATAGATAAATAAATAAGTGAATTGAAACAGAAATGCACTAGAGTGCATGAGACATACATTGAAGTTAAAATGCATATGCATTAGTAGGCATGCTGACAGTAAATTCTTGGTGCATATTGATATGTAATTACACATTCTTGGATATGCTTATAACATGTTTGTGAACATAGAATGGTCTATTATTATGAAATAATGATTGAGTATGACTAATGATGGATTATGTATTCAACAAAAATGATATAGCAGGGTTAATGATGTGGATGTTGTTGTTTCTTATGATTTCCATCCAGGTGAAGACCCATGAGGGTGGCAGGAATGGTGATCAAAATGATGAAGGATGAATTTTGTGAGATTCTACAAATATCATTTGGTCAGATAGAAACAAGTAGGTTGATAACAACCATGAAGGTATGCATTTATTTTATGTTGATGCATACATGTGTAAAGGGATTGAGGTAAGAATTTTCTCAGTTAATTTTAAATATTTAAATTGATATGTAATGGCCAAAGGCCTAGAGTATGTAAATGTGGTTGATGCTAGAATGCATTTAGATAAAATGTTGGTTGCATATAATGTTATGATTGGTTATGGTATCATAACCGAGTTAATTCAAGGGACATACTCCTTCTATAACAATGAATATCCATAGATCTAGTAATGTGTGAGACCATAATATGGTTGGATATGGAAGGTCTATAGGGGTATGTGAGTGATCAATGGTATATATTGTATATATGATGTTTGTACTGCAACCTCCTTGCCGACACTAAAGAGAACTTGAGAATTATATTCTTGGTGTTGTGTTTGGGTTGAAAAGGAAGGTATCCAAATAGTCAGGAAAGAAGTAGGAAGTGTGTGGATGATGTGTTGCGGCATGGGCCAAAATTTCCAAATCATTGTGGTGGAATGCATGACATAGTTATGTGGTATTATGTAGTCAATGCATGGATGCATTATATAGATGTGGCTATGGGTATTGGTACATTGATTGTCATTTTTTTTAGTGATTAATTGTTGCATTATGAAAAGTCGGTGGTGCTAAAAATATGTAATGATGCATAGATGCATTATATTTAATATGAGTACTAGATTAAGGTGATTGGATTGTTTTTTTTTATAGTTTCAATATCAATTTTTGGAGCTTTTAAAAATGTTACAAGTGATAATACAGGAATCGTTGAATGCAATGGGGTGAATGCATGTGTATATTATATAACATAGAAATGATTATGCTAACAACTGAAATGATGTGGGTATTGCTAACTCCTGAATTTGAAAACACTTTAGGAACTGTTAGATATTACCACAATAAATTTGCAGGTTAAAGTAGCTACATAATGATAAATTACATAAAAGCTCTATTGGGGGAGATAGAGTAATACAAATATTTATGGATAGAAGAAAGAAAATATTAGCTGATAGTACATGTGTAAAGAATGATAGGTTCATTCCATTCAATATTCAAATTCCATTTAATGTCAAGAATTGATAGAAGTAATTGAGTTGTAGTTGTAAACAATTCTAATATCACTTGTTACCATGAATATATATATATATATATATATATATATATATATATATATATATATATATAGCTTGTACATGAGATATTGACAATTTTTTTGGCTAAAGAATGTTGAAATTGCAGGAAGAAAGGGTATTGGATATGGCAGTGTTGTAAGCCCATAAAGAAGACCAATTCCTATTACTGCAAGAGCCAAATTATTATGAGCTGAAGGTCATGTCTGGAAATTTTATTTTTCCTATATAAAATAGTTTTGGGAATTATAATTTAATAAATTACTAACAAATTATTTTGGCTAAATGTAAATCGAGAAAATTGTAGGTAGGATGGTATTGAATATGGAAGGGATGTAAGCCCATAAGGAATACTGATATCTACAGCTATAGAGCCAAACATTAGGAGAAGAAAGCTCATGCTTGGAAAATTTGTGTTTTCGTGTATAAAATAGATTTGAAATTTATGTTTGAAATGGTTATAATGATATCTCATGATGACTGTATGTATATAATACAAATGAGATGTTGGATATGTAAGATGGAAAGCATGGAAAAGGCTATTGTTGTGACACGAGAACCCCGTGTCCCTAGAAATATTCTTGTGCAAGAAATATTTGACCAGGTAAGATGGATTGCACGAGGGATTGTATAAAAGAGAAGGGGATGTCTGAGCCTGGGCCTGGAAGGTGAGTGATCACAAGGAAGAGGAGACTTTGATATTTCTTGTAAACTATTTATTGGAAGCATTCACAGAATGGGTATGTCAAGGAAAATAATGAGCCAAGTTAACGAGACAACCATATGGATGTAGATCCGCGAGCCACAAAGATAAGTATTGTATTGGAATATGAAAATTTACTCTTAGATTATGAACAAAAATAAAAAAATTATGCACAAATTGTAAATTGACATGCTCACTGATTTGAAATGTTGTAGGAAAACAATGAATGTTGAGGATCTAGAAAATTACCAGACTATGAGGGAAAACAAGAAGGTGATGTTGGAGAAACTAAATGACAAGGGCATAGAATGAAGAAAGTACAATGAACATGTTGCAGTTGGAGATCTCGAAGCCACAAATCTGAAAATTCCTGGTTGAGTGCATTGGAGCCCTGGAGAGAACTGGAATAGCCTAAGGGGATGCATGGCAGAGAAAGGGGTTCATTTATTTGGGTTGTGCAGGGTTGAGAGGGAAGGAGAGCTTACTGGTTGGAACTGCTACCAGAAATATAAATTTTGAAGATCATTATACATGTTTTGGGTCAGAATGCCCATGTATACATGTTTAATTTTAGGCTGGAGTGCCTATGTATATAAGATTGGGTTGGATTTCCTGTGTGGATTAAGGCTAGAGGGCTTGGATTTGTAATGTTAATAACATTGTAATGGTGTTGTGCACTGAGGATAGTTCCAAAATAAGGGTAGGTGGATGTAACATCCCTATTCTAACTCTTATGAACTATAATTTATTATGTAAATATGGCTTAGGATGGTGAGCCGATAAAGTTGAAAGGGCCAGAGTGCCTAGGAAATGTAATACTTCATATATGTTAATAAAATAAACCCTTGGTTGCAAGACGAACAAGGACAAAATATATAGGGGGCTATGATTCCACGAGAGAGGGGACTTGAGGGGCTATGTATTTTCATTATTATTTTATTTTACCCATAATTGATTTTATGGAGAAAAGGGGTTACATGAGCTTCTTGGGAGAGAGGTCATGTGGCTCTTGTGTTCATGTAATTTAAACATCCCTTGGGGGATTTTTAGGTCTCGTATTTCTTCTTGTTGGAATAGGGGCAGACCCAGGGTTCAACACTTAACAACGCACCAACAAAACCCCGATTGTCGGCCCTTTCAGCAACACCTACAAAGCAGGTGAGGTATCACCCGAGGTATAAGCATGTGGGGTTATAGGACACAAGTGTCTGTAACCAGGCTGGGACACAGATTTGTGATAACAACATTTCACAGAGTACTCTATTAACACTTAGAATATGACATGCATTAGTTTCTTAGCTTAATTAACAGCGCGGGACTTAGTCAAAGATAAATTGACGCAGTAATAGTGAATGATCGTATAACTTGAGCACTTATCACTTAACATTATAAGTTATATGTAGCATCCATTCATCCTTAACACAAGTAAGGCACTAAGAAACAATAGATCTATATATCATACATAATAATCAAGGCACTTGTTATCACCCTATAAGTTATAGGATCAACTGGTGACTGGAATATTATCTGTCTCTAGTGTTTTTGTTGACAAATTATTTTTCATTCTGCAAATAATTTGGAAAAGAAAAAGAAAGAAAAAGGAAAAAGAAAAAGAGAAAATAAAAAGGAAAAGGAAAAAAGAGAAAAGAAAAAGAAAAAAGAAAAAAGAGAAAAGAAAAAGAAAAGAAAGGGAAAGAAAAAGAGGGCATAAAAGAATTTCAACAAAAGCCCCATGCAATAATAGTAACTTGGTCCATACCTTTCAAGCATGGCAAAGTTCTTGTTAAATTTGATGTTGATAGGGTAGTGAATGAATTTGGCTAAACAGTTTAATCTTAGCCAAAGTGTCTAGGTGAGATTAGTGAATAAATCTGGCCAGACTGTCTAATCTTGGTCACATAGCCCCCAGGGTAGAATAAATTCTTAACCCAACAATCTAATCTGGGTTAACAGTCATTGGAAGCTAGGTTAGAATGTAGGTTAGTTTCTTTGTTGCTTCATTTCAATAAGAACCAGTTTGATGTAAGTTTTGCACCATGTTTTCAGGTACTTAAAAGATCTTTTGCCCAGCCCCATGGTGGTGTCTATTTGAAAAACATTGGAAAAACCCATAAAATTCATTTATCCTAAGTTTTCCATGGTGCATGTGTATGTCTGTGCCCTCACTTATGCTCCCTGCACATATCAAAGGTCTTGATCATGGCGCCCATATCTACGGTGGACAGAGCATTCCGGACCCCCCGATCGTTCTGCCTTTAATGAGGGGGGGTCCGGAATCGATGATAAGGCTTGCGCGCATCTATATGGCTCAGGATTGAGCACTCAAATCTACGGTCAGCATTGGATTCCAAACCCCCCATCCATTCTGCCTTAATGGAGGGGGGGGGGTCCGGAATGAGTGGTAAACAGAGCGCAGAGATCTGCAGCTCAGAAACAGGTGCGTAGATCAACGACCCAAAATGAAATTTCGGACCCCCTTGGATGATCTTCTTTTAACCGAAGGGGGGGGGTCCAGAATGGAATCTTCCCTCTGGCGGGCCCCTCTTTGTACGTGGAGTTGATCTATTGCCCCGAGTCCCGTCACCATATTCTATCTGACAAACCTTCGTCACCACTGGATGTCACCCTCCACCTTTTCTCAAACTGGTCATGTCCCATAACTGTTGTCAGTCCTTCCCCCCTATTCGATCATGGAAAGCCCCTTATTATGACTTTTACCTCCAATCGATAGCTTCCACGTCACCCATCCATATCCCTCAGCCACCATCACCCGCCATCTCATCCTCAAGTGATCCGTTGGCCATTTATTACTGGATAACCTATCTGTTATCCAGCTAACCTGTCTCCCATGCCCAACTGACCCCCGTTTAAATAAAACTACAGTTATTCTTCTTGTTTTCTCTATTCACCCATTGCACCAGAGAAATTCATCGCCTACTCCTCCATTATTTTCCGTTGTCCTCATCCACAGTCAGTCGCCCTGCTAATGTTGTGTTTTATTGCAGGTACTGTTGCAGAGATGGCTCCAAAATCCAAACAAGCCATTGAAAAGATCAGAGTAGAATTGGGAGACATGCCATCACAAGAAAACGAGATCATCAAGTTCCTCAATTCTAAGACCAAGGAAGAGTTGGAAGAACTGAAGATTGAAGACAGAACCGAGACCATCATTGAGGTCAAAAGAGTTTTGACCAAGAGAGGATTAATGCTTCAGTTGGAAGAAAAGGTCCAGGCCATGGACCTGGGGGTACAAAGATTCTTCAGTAAGATTGAAGCTCTCCAGAAGAAAGGTCTTCCTGGTCTGAAAGTTATTAATGATAAATTGATGATACTCCTCGACTACAAGAAGAGATTATCTGAAGTGGCTAAGGACAGTTCAAAGTTTGCAGGCATACAAGGGAGCATCATCGGCAAGGAATTCATGGATGCCCTTCAGTGGGACATCAGTATCCAACATGAGATTCGATACATATTCCTCACCAAGCCTACATTTGCCAAGTATACAAAAATGCACGAAGTGTATAGAAGACTGCTCAAAGTCAATGTGCCCAGTCATCTTAGATGGGAGGAGATCTGTGATCTGATCGATTAGCAGATGAGTTGTCCTGGCCCAGCCAGCTGTCCAGTCAGATGAAGTCGTGCAGAATCTTCATCAACGGCCCACCCAGAAATCAGCGTGTTGTTACACCACATCATCAAGCACTTCCTAGATTTAGGAATTTTGTTAAGTTAGTTAGGCTAAAAATAGATTTAGCACGTCCTGGTCATTAATGACAGGATCTTTGTAATTTGAGTTATAAATACTTCACCTTTCAAAGTATTGAGGGTTGTTGATCTTCACACCTTGACACTATCAGACTGTAATATTTTGAAGAGATCTTCCATTAATTAAAAGGAGGCACTTTACAGGATTCTTGCGTGTATTCACTGGTGATGTTTTTCTCTCTGAGTTGAATGTATTTCTCGCTTTGTTATCACACTGTTTTCTACATCTAATATTTAAGAGTAACGAATGTTGCAGGATTTATCTCTTATACCTTGTTTCTGACTCGAAAGATTTTTAGTGTTTATCTTCTGGTGTTTTCAATAAAGAAATTCTTAACTACTTCATTGTTGAAATTATCTTTCTCATCTTTTCTTCTGTTCATCATTTAAGCTACTGAAAGATCCAATGATTATATTATCTCGCCCTGTGAAAGTTTTCCTTTTGACTTTTCTGGTTTGTATTTCATATTTTATTAAAACACAGACACCATAGCCCAATGGATGTGTATACTGTCTCAACCAATTCGAAAAAACACTTTGACAACGAAAACTGGCCTATTTCTTTACCTAGCCTAATATTTGAAATTTGAAACATAGCTAAATCTAATAAAGAGATCCCTCTCTGAAGTTGGAAGGGCTAGATCCCAACTTCAAAAGTTGTTGGATCAAGTTACCTTAGTAGATTTCTTCTGCTGTCAACCTCTAGGAAATTTACTAAGTGCTAACATAGTGGCGACTCCACTGGGGAAGAACATAAAAGTTATAATTTCACGTTTTCACGTTTTCTTTTCCCTAAAAGGAAAATTTGTTCCTGGAATATTGCAAATTTGAGAAGAAAGTAATGTTTAGAGGTTGATTGAAATTTGTACATATTATTTTCGGACTCAAAAAGAAATCTGGCTCCTAAGAAAGTTTATACTCGATCTCATCCAGACCCAGAACCTGCGATAGTGACAGATAACCCCGAACAGTTGCTTAGGAAAAAGATCTTAGCTGAAGGCTCAATGAGTCATATTCCCCTTCATAAGTCCCTTCCGTTTTCAGGGAAACCCATTACCTAGCAAAATCCTAACCTTGACACCTTTTCCCAATAGAGCCTGGTTAGAATTCGATCTGATAGTTTTGTGACTAGAATCATTTTCGACCCAACCGTTTTACATCCCCTAACCCCTGAAGTTTTGTCTCCCACTGCGAAACCACAAATCACTCCCTCAGTACTATCTAGTCCTTCCTCGTCCTCGTCATTAGTTACTACCTCACCGATAATCCAGTCTGTTATCCCACCTCCTCCACCCATTGTTATTGGATAAATCCGTAGGTGCGGACACTAACCGGTCTCCCTAGATCCACCTGGTATCTAGAACAAAACAAGACAGAATACACCGCTTTCCCTAGATCTAACTATTGAATTAAATTGAAAGTGAGAATAAGAGACATACTTTGTAATCGCTTCCTTAATCTTTGTTGCTCCAGCTTCGCTCTGACGCTCTCGTGCAATCAAGATAAAAACAGCACAAACCAACCAAAGTGAAAGCAAATAATATATTCAATAGCTAATCTATACATATGATCAAGGAGTTATGTAATAAAGTAAATCTAACTTTATGGGAAAGAAATATATTACTGTATCATATTAAATGTGAAAGAGAGATTACAACCGTTGCCTTGATGTCGTAAGGTCCCTTCCAACTGTCCTTCGTTCCCCACACACTTTGACTCCAAGAATTTTGAGACCATAGATCTGATAGCTGCTCACAATCTATCTTGACAAAGAAAATCTCAAAGCCACTCCAACCAAGCTAATAATTCCAAG
>ML824141.1:56121-73174 GCA_009831015.1 Picea engelmannii | reverse complement strand
AAGAACCCCTTCTCCATGAGAGCTCCTCTCCTTTTATAAGTTGAAGAGGATAAGGTGAGGAGGTTAGGATGATCCCACTAAATCATGAAAGCGAGTAAGATCCAAACCGTTCGGATGCCACCTCACCATAGAAGCTTCCCCTTATAGAAGATTCGAGAAACCGTACGTTTTTCCCACGTGCTGGAATGTTCGCACCCTAGCTATAGAGCAACCTGCGAACTGTTCGCACCCTGGCTATAGTGCAACCTGAGAGAATTGGTCATTCTCGCACCCTGCCTATATAGCAACCTGCGAACATCCCTTTTTATAAGGTTTTTACATAGGAAAAAACAAGTTTTTTCCTCAGGAGAAGTTCTTCTCCCTTCTCTCTTTAAGAACTCAGGCCACTGTGACCCCTCTGAAGGCAACATATAGGTTTACATCATTAACAATCATAGGGATGACGAAAATAATGTGTAACACCCATCATGGCAGCTCGATATGCTCCCTTGGTGTTGACTCCACCTCTTCATGCCATGCCCCAGGACTACCAAACGAGACTTTTGCAGTTCGATGCAACATGACCTTTGAGTGCAAAACAACATGTAGATAAAATGAATGATTATTATGATCTGCATGAAGTAGACGAAGCTGACGTTCAAATGAGATTGTTTGCCCAAAGTTTGACAGGTGACGCTAAAAAATGGTACAAAGGGTTGCGCGCTGCCTCCGTCCTTGACCTTACTGCATTCCAAAGGAGTTTTCTAGACAGATGGGAGCTAAAGAAAAACCCTCTCCAAATATTGTCAGAATACGAAAGTATTAAAAGGAATCAAGGTGAGACAGTGCAAGATTATTGCACTCATTTCAATAACATGTACAATGCAATCCCAGCTGAAATCAAACCTCCACAAGGTTTGGCCTTGATAAAATTCCCTGATGGCTTTGACGCTAACATGTCATACCAACTAAGGGAAAGAAATTCTACCACCCTGGAAGACATGAAGACAAGTGCAATAAGCGTGGAGGCCAATTTATTGGCAAAGAGGGCACGTCAAAGGTCAGAGAGGAGAGTCACAATTAAAGAAGAACCTTGCACATCAACCTCGGATTCCAAATTAGATTCTTTGGCCAGAGTAATGGAAATAATGATGGAAAGAATTACTGTGTCAGACAGAAATCCTCCAAGAGACAACCCACCTGCTCCTCAGGTTCAGAATCCTAACTTCAGGAGAAACCCTCCTCAAATCAGACAGAGAGATCCTAGGGATCAAAGAGAGCAGAGAGGTCCCGATCAGCAAATCGGACCTCCCCTACAAGAAAATTATGCTGATGAAGGGGAGGAAGTGATTGAGGAATTAGAAGATACTCACATAAATCTCATGGGCATTCACGATAACAAAGCTATTTTCCTTACCCAAGAAGAGCAAGAGCTTTTTCTTCCCAACCAAACAAAGGTATGTGAATAAGTTGAAGATGCAGAACAACATGCATTCAAAAATTCCATTTTGGAGGTACACCGATATAAGGGAGTAAAAAGATATAAGGGAGTTCCCCAAAAAAGACGATTGAAATGAAGAAGGTGGTTGAAACCAAGAAATCCTCTGAGCCATCTATCGAGAATATGCCTGAAAAGAGAACTGTCGAAGTTCCCGCAAAGAAAAACCTTACTATTCTTAAAAGATCGTCATAGCCTGAGGTTACACCTACTAATCCACCAATTACTTCTGACCAGAAGAGTGCGGTGGACAAACCAGAATTGATGAGCCAAGGAAGAGCTCCTACTCCCTTTAGCCTTGAGGGGGAATTAGCCAAAGTAAAAATTCCGATCCCACTTTCAGAGTTGATGAACAAAGATGTTTATCGTTCACAGGTGATTAAAGAACTGACCATTGAACCTGACATGGGCATGAAGGCCTTAACCATTGGATCAACAAATCATTAAGACACTGTGAACCTTACTGATGATCAACCCAAACTTTTGTTCGGACCTGAAGTAGATGGTTGAGAGGATATTGGGGATGTTGCTCCTTTTTACATCAGTCTAAACATACATGACATGATCTTGCATAATGCTATGCTTGATTCGGGCACTTCCCACAATCTGATGCCTAAAGAAGTAATGGAGAAACTGGGACTAGAGGTCACCAGACCTTACAAGGATTTACACTCATTCGACTCCAGTAAAGTTAGATGTATTGGTCTGATCAAGGACCTGTGCATCACCTTGGTTCAGATTCTTGCAAAGAGCATGGTAATGGATGTGGTAGTCGCAGACATCCCTCTGAAGTATGAAATTTTGCTCTCTCGGTCTTGGGGGGCCAAGATGAAAGGTACCCTGCAGCTAGATATGTATTATGCCACTATCCCTGTTTTCGAGCAACAAAGAAGGCTATACAGAGAAACATTGATGAAATACATGGTCAGTAGCCAGGAAAAACCACACAACTACCCTCTTTACTTTGCACATTCTGACTTGGATTATTTTATCTTGTACACTGATGGGGACACGGGAGGAAAAGATACTCAGCTGGCAGAAGATACATCTAGTCAGGATGAAGGCCAAGAAACCATTGAGGTAGCAAAGATGAAAAACGTAATAACTGAAGAGCTACCGGAAGATTTCTGGAGCATGGATTTTGACGGAGCAGTAAGCAAAGAAGGAGTTGGGGCAGGAGTCTGGCTGCATAATCACATAAACAGGTATTCAGAAAACCATTCTTACAAGTTAAATTTCCAATGCACTAACAATATTGTTGAGTATGAAGCCTTGATGTTCGGTCTGATGCTTTTGAAAAGAATTGGTGCTAAACAAATTATGGTAAGAGGTGATTCTGAGTTGATAATCAAGCAAATCAAGGGCGAGTACGCTGTGAAACACCCACATCTTAGAGCTTATAGGAATGTTGTCCTTGATGCCCTTAGATGTTTCACTGAAGTTGACTTGCAGGTAATGTTGAGGGGACAAAACATTTTGGCGGATGGATTGGCTATGTCAGCGGCCACATGTAAGATTCCTTTCCGCTTGACTCGCCCATACACTGTTGAGGTGAAATGCAGACCAACCGTTCCCGACAATATCAGGTACTAGCAAGTTTTTGGTAATGATGATCAAATCGAAGACTTTTTGCAGTGTAAAAATGATTTTGAATGTACAAATATAGATTTAGAAAACGAAGATGAAAATGTAAATAGATTTGATTTTGAAATTGATAGTGTTAATAGTGTAGATTCAGGAGAATTAGGCAATGACAAAATGGATGCCGATGTTTTACATTTGAAAAGAAATGTTTTGACTAGGGGTCTAGTTCCTTTAGAGGACTTGTTTGATTTTGGCGACGTAGCCAAAAAACCCAAAATTGAAGCACATGGACAAGAGGTAGAAGACTGTAATATAGGGACCGAAGAAAAACCCAGGATAATCAAATTGTCCGAATCACTGCCCCCTGAGAAAAAAAACAAATACATTGAGCTATTCAAAGAATATTCGGATGTCTTTGCCTGGGGTTATGAGGATTTGAAAGCTTACAATACCAACATCATACAACACATGATTCCACTAAAAGAAGACCAAAAACTATTTAGATAGAAACTTAGGAGGATAAATCCCAAGTTACTCCCTCTGGTAGAAAAGGAAATCAAAAAAATGTATGATCCCAAAATAATAGTCCCACTGCATTTTTCCAAATGGGTCTCTAATTTGTTCCCTATGCGTAAGAAATCTGGGGAAATCAGACTTTGCATAGACTCCCGAAATCTGAATAAGGCCTCCCTGAAGGATAATTACCCCTTGCCCAAAATGGATCACATCCTACAAAGGGTGGTTGGATCCAGTCGAATATCTTTGCTGGACGGTTTCTCAGGTTACAATCAGGTCCTAGTTCACCCGGATGACCAAGACAAAACCACTTTCACCACACCATGGGGCACTTTCATGTATGTGAAAATGCCTTTTGGTCTCATGAACGCAGGAGCCACTTTCCAGAGAGCGATGGATATCGCCTTTTTGGAAGAATCAGGTAAGTTTATCGTCGTCTATTTAGATGATGTAACTGTGTTTTCCCGATCTGATGATGAATACCTATGACACCTCAGACGAGTTTTCGAGAAGTGTAGAAGGTTTGGGATTTATTTAAATCCTAAGAAAAGCCTCTTCGGGTTAGAGGAAGGAAAACTGCTAGGGCACATCATCTCCAAGGATGGAATCAAAATAGACCCCAGCAGAATCGAGGCCATACAAAAATTAGAACACCCAAGAAACCTTAAAGAATTACAGTCTTTTATCGGGAGAATAAACTTTCTATGAATATTCATTCCCAATCTGGAAGAACTCCTTAGAAACATTACAAATATGCTAAAAAAAGATGTGAAAGTAAAATGGGACTATGAATCCAGACAGTCTTTTGAACAAGTCAAACAAGCACTCACAGAGGCCCCTGTCTTAATCAGTCTGGATTTTACCAAGGATTTCTACCTTTTTCTTTCGCTTCTGAACATACTATAGCAGCGGTCTTACTACAAAATAACAACGAAGGGTATGCACAACCCATAGATTTCTTCAGTAAAGCATTAAGAGATGTTTCTCTGAATTACAAGATAATGGAGAAACAAGCTTTTGCTTTGGTGAAAGCCATGAAAGACTTTAGGGTCTACATTATCCATTCCCACACCATAGCATATGTTCCGAATGCAGTAGTAAAGGACATCTTGACACAGGAAAATCCGGATGGAAGAAGGGGCAAATGGATTGTTTTCATCCTAGAATATGACATAGAGATTAAGCCTACGAAACTAATCAAAGGTCAAGGCCTTGCTAAATTAATGGTTGAATCTAACTTCCATGCTCTTGAAATTAATTTTTTAGCTGCAGCAGATGAACAAGGCGAGATGGAGACTCCAAGTGTGAGAGAGGTATTTCTCAAATCTCCATGGTATGCAGACCTTATATTCGTTTTGAAAAACTTACAAGCTCCTCCTGGTTTGACTAAGACTAAAGCTAGATTTTTAATGTTGAAAGATTTAAAATTCTGTATTCTAGAGGGAAATTTGTATTGGAAAGATCCTGGAGGCATTCTATTAAATTTTTTATTGAAAGATGAAGCTGACAAAGTGTTACAAGAATTTCATGCAGGATAATGTGGTGGCCATATGAACTGGAAAGTCACAGCCAACAAAATTCTCAGGGATGGTTTTTATTGGCCCACCCTGTTTGTTGATGTACATCATAAAGTGACTGCCTACCATCAATGTCAGTTGTTTGAAGGCAAAAGGAAACTCCTTCCTCTCCCCCTGAAACCGGTCTCATTTGAAGCCCCTTTCCAACAATGGGGACTGGACTTCATTGGAGAAATACACCCCCCTTCTTCAGGCCGGCACAGGTGGATTCTCACTGCCACCGATTATTTTACCAAATGGATCGAAGCAGTACCAAGAAGGCAAGCCACTAACTCTATTATTATCAAATTCCTTGAAAATAATATCTTGTCTCGCTTTGGATGTCCTAGAAAGATTATAACTGAAAATGCAGCTGCTTTTTGGTCGAAGAAGCTCATAGATTTTTGCAACTAGTATCACATTGGTTTGGGGCATTCCACAACCTACTACCCTTAGGGGAATGGGCTGGCGGAATCTTCAAACAAAACCTTGGTAAATATCATCAAGAAAACGTTATTGGAAAACAAGAAATCATGGCACAACAAGTTGGTGTTTGCCTTGTGGGCTGACAAACTGACCACCAAGAGGTCAATTGGTATGTCTCCATACCATTTGTTCTATGGCACATAAGCAATTTTCCCCACTTCCCTAGGAGTCCCTATCATGAAGTTGCTTCAAGAGGTACAAGCTGAGCCAAATGACTCACAGAGAAGGATCAACCAGATGATCCATTTGCAGCAGTCTAGGGAAGACATTTTCAACAAGACTCAGGTAATCCAAGAAAGCATCAAAAATATTTTTGACAAAAGAACCAAGGAAGATGAATTTGAACTAGGAGATTTGGTGTTGAGATGGGATGCTAGAAATGAAGACAAGGGAAAGCATGGAAAATTTTACAGTCTGTGGAGAGGTCCATACATGATTCAAGATTTCAGGGGGAATAACGCTTTTTTGCCGAATAACGCTGATGGGACAGATCTTCCAGGAGGACCTGTAAATGGCAGAATGCTGAAACATTATGTTCCACCTCAGTAAAGATTCGAGTTCCACTCACCATTGTACATACCATTTTTATTTTTCACCTGCATTTTCTATGTGAATAACATTAGTCAGTTGGTTGAAGCCCAAAGAGAAGGCCCTAAGCTGCTGACCACTATTTTCAAATTTTTGAGGATAAAACCAATCAATCAACGAAGGCTACTAGGCAAAAGTTTTCAGAATGACAGGAACCAGGATTCTTGGCACTTCACAAGGCAAGTACCATCCCCAGGTGGAGCCGCTGTTATCACCCTATAATTTATAGGATCAACTGGTGAATGGGATATTATCTGTCTCTAGTGTTTTTGTTGACAAATGATTTTTCATTCTGCAAATAATTTGGAAAAGAAAAAGAAAGGAAAAGGAAAAAGAAAAAGAGAAAAGAAAAAGGAAAAGGAAAAAAGAGAAAAGAAAAAGAGAAAAGAAAAAAGAGAAAAGAAAAAGAAAAGAAAGGGAAAGTTAAAGAGGGCATAAAAGAATTTCAACAAAAGCCCCATGCAATAATAGTAACTTCGTCCATACCTTTCAAGCATGGCCAATTTCCTGTTAAATTTGATGTTGATAGGGTAGTGAATGAATTTGGATAAACAGTTTAATCTTAGCCAAAGTGTCTAGGTGAGATTAGTGAATAAATCTGGCCAGACTATCTAATCTTGGTCAGATAGCCCCCAGGGTAGAATAAATTCTTAACCCAATAGTCTAATCTGGGTTAGAAATCATTGGAAGCTAGGTTAGAACGTAGGTTAGTTGCTTTGTTGCTTCATTTCAATAAGAACCAGTTTGATGTAAGTGTTGCACCATGTTTTCAGGTACTTAAAAGATCGTTTTCCCAGCCCCATGGTGGTGTCTATTTGAAAAACCTTGGAAAAACCCATAAAATTCATTTATCCTAAGTTTTCCACGGCGCATGTGTATGTCCACGCCCTCACTTATGCTCCCTGCACATATCAAAGGTCTTGATCGTGGCGCCCAGATATACGGTGGACAGAGCATTCCGGACCCCCCGATCGTTCTGCCTTTAATGAGGAGGGGGTCTGGAATCGATGATAAGGCTTGCGTGCATCTAGATGACTCAAGATTGAGCACTCAAATCTATGGTCAGCGTTGGATTCCAGACCCCCCCATCCATTCTGCCTTAATGGAGGGGGGGGGGGTCCGGAATGAGTGGTAAACAGAGCACAGAGATCTGCATCTCAGAAACAGGCACGTAGATCAATGACCCAAAATGAGTTTCGGACCCCCCCAGATGATCTGCTTTTAACCGAAGGGGGGGGATCCAGAATGGAATCTTCCCTCTGGCGGGCCCCTCTTTGTAAGTGGTGTCGATCTATTGCCCCGAGTGTCGTCACCATCTGCTATCTGACAGACCTTCGTCACCACTAGACGTCACCCTCCACCTTTTCCCGAACTAGTCATGTCCCATAACTGCTGTCATTCCTTCCCCCCTATTCGATCATGACAAGCCCCTTATTATGACTTTTACCTCCAATCGATAGTCTCCACGTCATCAATCTGTATCCCTCAACCACCGTCACCCGCCATCTTATCCTCAAGTGATTCGTTGGCCATTTATTACTGGATAACCTATCCATTATCCAGCTGACCTGTGTCCTGTGCCCAACTGACCCCCATTTAAATAAAACTACCATTATTTTTCTTGTTTTCGCTATTCACCCATTGCACCAGAGAAATTCACCACCTACTCCTCCATTACTGTCTGTTGTCCTCATCCACAGTCAGTCGCCCTGCTAATGTTGTGTTTTATTGCAGGTACTGTTGCAGAGATGGCGCCAAAATCCAAACAAGCCATTGAAAAGATCAAAGTAGAATTGGGAGACATGCGAGCACAGGCAAACGAGATCATCAAGTTCCTCAATTCTAAGACCAGGGAAGAGCTGGAAGAACTGAAGATTGAAGATAGAACCGAGACCATCATTGAGGTCAAAAGAGTTTTGACCAAGAGAGGATTAATGCTTCAGTTGGAAGAAAAGGTCCAGGCCATGGACCTGGGGGTACAAAGATTCTTCAGTAAGATTGAAGCAATCCAGAAGAAAGGTCTTCCTGGTATGAAAGTGATCAATGATAAATTGATGATACTCCCCAACTACAAGAAGAGATTAGTTGAAGTGGATAAGGACAGTTCAAAGTTTGTAGGCATACAAGGGAGCACCACCGACAAGGCATTCCTGGATGCCCTTCAGTGGGACATTAGTATCCAACACAAGATTCGGCACATATTCCTCACCAAGCCTACATTCGCCAAGTATACAGAAATGGACGAAGTGTATCGAAGACTGCTCAAAGTCAACGTGCCCAGTCATCTCAGATGGGAGGAGCTTTGTGATCTGATCGATTAGCAAATGAGCTATCCCGGTCCAGCCAGATGTCCAATCAGATGAAGTCGTGCAGAAGCTTCATCAACAGTCCACCTAGAAATCAGCATGTAGTTAGACCACATCATCAAGCACTTCCTAGATTTAGGAATTTTGTTAGGTTAGTTAGGCTAAAAATAGATTTAGCACGTCCTGGTCATTAATGACAGGATCTTTGTAATTTGAGTTATAAATACTTCACCTTTCAAAGTATTGAGGGTTGTTGATCTTCACACCCTGACGCTATCAGACTATAATCTTTTGAAGAGATCTTCCATTAATAAAAAGGAGGCACTTTATAGGATTCTTGCGTGTATCCACTGGTGATGTTTTTCTCTCTGAGTTGAATGTATTTCTCGCTTTGTTATCACACTATTTTCTACATATAATCTTTAAGAGTAACGAATGTTGCAGGATTTATCTCGTATACCCTATTTCTAACTCGAAATATTTTTAGTGTTTATCTTCTGGTGTTTTCAATAAAGAAATTCTTAACTACTTCATTGTTAAAAATATCTTTCTCATCTTTTCTTATGTTCATCATTTAAGCTACTGAAAGATCCAGTGATTATATTATCTTGCCCTGTGAAATTTTTCCTTTTGACTTTTCTAGTTTGCATTTCATATTTTATTAAAACACAGACCCCATAGCCAAATGGATGTGTAGACTATCTCAACCAATTCGAAAAAACACTTTGACAACGAAAACCGACCTATTTCTTTACCTAGCCTAATATTTGAAATTTGAAACATAGCTAAATCTAATAGAGGGATCCATCTATGAAGTTGGAAGGGCTAGATCCCAACTTCAAAAGTGGTTGGATAAAGTTACCTTAGTAGATTTCTTCTGCTTTCAACCTCTAGGAAATTTACCAAATGCTAACAGCACTAAGAAAATAAATAACACAACACAAAGCACACCAAAGACACAAGATATACTTGGTTCACTCTAGTGTGGGGCTACGTCCACCAACTGCTTCGCCTTCTTCATTATTCATCCATATCTTACATTCATTTTCTCCTGTGCACTAAGCCACAGAGTCAAGCTTTGCACTGGACATGATATCTATGCACTGAGCACCATATCCTCCTTCCCAAAACTAGGTCAAGGCACATAGCCAAATTCTCTATCGATCACATAGCCTTAACACATATACATTCCTTTGCACAAAGAAACCAAAACTAGTTGCACTTAGCTCCCAAAACCCCTTCTTATCTACTTATACCATACATTCTTACTTATTTATACTTTTACAATCCCTTATAATAATTCCTAAACATGGGAGAACCCATGGGCCGACATCCCATAAACCTTATTACAAAAACACTAGAGGACCCCTTACTGGGTCTACATAGCCCAAGAAATCGGTGAGATCAGTGATCTCATCTATGCCTAGGCACTCCATCTTTGACCATCATGTTGAAGTCCAAAAGTGGGTCAACTCTGACCAAGGTTTCTTCAGAACTTGGTCGAGGGCCAACAAGCCCCCAACACTCACATGTGACTCATCCTGAGTCACTTAGGCATGGATAATGTTGATTCAAAGGCCTCGATATTAACTCGAGCTGCCTCGACTTGCTCTTCCTATGCCAAACCTGGCACATAGTGACATTGTTTACTCACTACTTCTTTGACCATGGCCTGCTCTACGAGAAATTGCTCCTTTTCTCTCTGTAGATGGGATTTTTCCTCGTGAAGCATCACGTGAAACTCTTCTCTCTCACTTTGATAGTCAGAAACACTGTACCAAACTAATCATAATTGTTCTAAGGTTTCATATTTCTCTTGTTTCAAGGCTTTTGTAGCCTTCTCCTTCTCTTCCTAGACTCTCTTAATTCGATCTTCTGTCACATCCACAAGTCTTCTCAAATGGGCTGGTTCATCCCTAAATTTTGTAATCTTTGATGAGGAAGGTGTAGTAGGTATTGCACATACCAAAGAAACAACTTGGTGTACTTCCTTTAATTCCTTCTCGATCCTTCCATATAGATCCTCCTGCTTCTCTCCATATCTCTGCAATATTTCCTTAGAAACGTCCTCCATAGCTCCACAGACCAACCTGATATCGTCCTCCATGAGAGTGGCCTCCAACTGGGGCTTATTAGCGCTCGTCTTCTTCCTTGGTGAAGTTTTCTTTGGAGAAACCTTCCTCTTCTATGGTGTGATTATTCCAGTAGGGGGGTATTCAGGCAATGTATGTTCACCTCCTCCTCCTTCTTCTCCTTTATCCCCTCCTCCTTATCCATCTACTTCATCTTCTCCTCCTTCACTGAGTGATCCAGACCCATTATCTTCATAATAATTTTCCTCCTCATCGCTCTCTATATACTAGATTTTCTCTTGATTTTTCTTCTTCTTCGTCCCACTGGACTATCAAACATGCTCAACCTGGGTGACTATGGGGCTGCCTATCGTGTCGCTATTGGAGAGTTCTGCATCAATGATAGGTACAAGAAATTCATTTGGCCATTCCTTTGTGATCTGCTCCATGTCTTCATTTGATAGCTTTTAGTACGACTGTAACTTTTCCTTCTTCTCATATCTACTCACAGTGATGTAGATGTAATGCAGATCTGTGCATAAATTTTCTATTAGTTGGTACTAGTGTAAGGTGTACGATGTCATGCATGGAAATGATTCAATGGAAACCTTCAATTGCTAGTAGTATCCATGAAACATGACATTGGACTGCCACTGCCTCTTCATGTCATTGGTGTACCACAAGGTTGAAAACCGAGCAACCAACGGCTCCGAGGGTTCGATCTATGGGAAGGTGGCTCCTTTAGGAATTTTATAAGAAAAAAATGCAATCAAAATGATCAACCAACTATAGTGGAATTCATATCCCAAATCCTGGGCTTCATGGCAATATTTCTCTAGTTCATTGATGAGGTAGCTCACCTAGTTCATCTCCATGCCCTCCACACATTTTCCTACGAGGTCCACCATGAACCTTGTGACCTGTGTGGGGTGGTTCTTCCTTATGAGCTTTCCAGCTATGAGTTGGAAAGTGAGGCACAATACGCCATCCCATATAAAGGATACCTTGTAACCTCACTTTCCTTTTTCGACTTCTCAGTAAGCTTCCTTGATGATTTGTGCCAGGGAACGGTTTGAGGCCTTCTCTAGATAAAACTATTGAGGGTCAGGTCCCTTCATACTTAAGCCTATGATCCGATGGACCAGGGACAGATCCATAGTAATAATTCAGTCGAGCCATAGGTATCTAGAATGATAGCACAGCAAGAGGATTTTAACGCGAGAATTAACCTCCTGATGGCGGCCAAAATGCAGGATCTTCATCACATTCAACATGGTGGACTACGCCAGCCCATTAATCCATGTTTGTGAGATGAGGCAAGGCTTCTTCCCAGTTGACTTCGCGAGATAGCAATTTCGTGCCAACATGGCATAGTTCTTCATGTCTCCAAAATTGAAATCAATGTTCTTTAGTAGCGGGATCTGTCCTAACTAACTCCCAACTACACGTATTCCTTTCTAAATGTACGCGGTGAACACAGTGTACTCATAATCTCGGGGAATTCTATCGCAATTAAGGGAACCAACCATAGGTGGAATGTACTCGGGTAGAATCGATAGGATCTTCTTTGCATTAGCCAAATCATCATGGTTCTTACTTTTCTACCCAGTCATGGGGTTAACATGGACAGGATGACATCTAGTCGAAGGGGAAGCCTCCAGTCCCCTAGTCGATGACACCTGGACAACTTCGGATATCATTTTTTCGGCCATCATATTCTTGAGGACTTCCTCAATAGACTTATGTAATTCACTAGGTTTGCCTGACATTC
The DNA here is from genome assembly GCA_009831015.1 of Picea engelmannii. Classification (NCBI taxonomy): domain Eukaryota; kingdom Viridiplantae; phylum Streptophyta; class Pinopsida; order Pinales; family Pinaceae; genus Picea; species Picea engelmannii. The sequence goes on along the minus strand of ML824141.1, from coordinate 60,818 downwards.
TTTCTTTTAAATAGACGGGTTGGGGTACACAAACAGACAGGTGGGGTAGACAAACAGATAGGCAGGGTCTTCTTTGACATAATAAAATATTTCACATCTCGACACATGGACAATTCTCTTCTTGGCTCAGTTAATCACAGGTAGCAAAAAGTGGTCCCGACGCAGGGACCGATGAGTTAAATAAGCGGGGCACCATAAAAGATTCTTCCAACGGCCAGGAATGCTTCCATCAATGTGAATATGTCCATTGTGGCATAGCCTCAACGTCCAAAAGTGGTCCATCTTCCCATAAATTCATTTTCTAACTGTTATGGAGCATTATTCTAATGGTCAGGGCACCTCCAATGGTCATATAACTTTTCTAGGGAGAAGTCCCATTCTACGCAGTCCTGCTATTCTAGCGAGGTTCAAATTCTACAAACATGGCTCTTGCGAGGTTCCAGTCTATGAATTCTTCCATATGTTCTCTATAGATTCTTGTAGATTTTCTAACTTAGATTTATTTTTATTAGGCTTCCTTTCCTTCTTTCCTGTAATCTGAGTCTCTCTATATGTTTCTAGAATCTTCTTTCCATTCTTATTCTTATCTTTCCCTAGTGCAGTGGCTTTGCACAGTTGGGATTCCCTCAAAGGTTCTGAAGTTAATATCCCTTCTCTTAATACTTCCTGGGTGGATATACTTCTTTCTTGCATAGATAGTTTCTTCAAGCCTTCTTACATTCTTTCAACCTTGACATCTAATTCTCTTGCTTTCTATCCCTCCTGCATTGTTACTTTGTTATGTTGCTTCGACTTATCCTCTCATTTCTATATTAGCCGATCTATTTTTCTAGCTATGCAATCCCTTAGTTCTTTCTTTTTATTTTATGTGGCCTCTTCCTCTGCTTTCCTTCTGATTTGATCTTTCTCAATCCAGGTCTTACCTATCAAAAGTGGGAAAGGGGCGTTGTCCCCAACAAACTTAATGACTTCAAATTCCTCTTCAGTCGATGTTCCATGAACAATAATAGGTACATTAGTAACTCTTCCACATGAAGTGATCATCTTACCCTTAAACAAGCCTATCCTTCCCAATGAAGGTACCATAGTAGGATTTCCCAAAATTTCCCAAGTGTCTCCTGTCATAATATTCACTTGTGTTTCTTCATCCAAGACAGAGTATATGTCAAAGTCTTCTATTCTTTCATTTATGCGTTGTTTTACTTTCAGGATCTCTAGTAAACTGACATCTTTGTGAACATCCATCATTTCTTTCAACTATACTAATGTAGTTTGAACTTCCTCTAGCCTTTTTTGTTTATGATTTTCTAGTATGCTCTTAGTCTCTTGAATTTCTTCATATTTTTCTTGTCTTATGTTCATTATTTTGATCTTAGCAATGATCCTTGGACCATCCTCAACCTCATGACCAACAATATTACAACAAAGACAAATAGGACCTGTGGTAGGGAATTCCTTAGAAATATGTCCCGGTCTTCTATAGTTATAACACAAAGTTAATCCTCTTTTTCTTTTAAACATTCCCCAACCTATTCTGTACTGCGCACTAGGATCAAAGTGTTGGACTTGCAATCTGCAAAAAAAAATTCTAGGTTCCTGCATCCACTTATTAGTCCAAAAACACTTTCTATGCATAGGAATAACATATCTTTCTTCTTTTCCATTAAATTTACCCAAATAATATATTTATTTCAACTGCGCCCTAGCCTTCAGACTATGGACATAATCTATTAAACATACTTAAGTTCATGCTTTCAAAACAAAAAAAATCACTTATCTTTCTCTTGTCGAAGCACAAATATTTACCTCTTTTAGGATCTTACCTCTTTTCTTTAGATCACATTTCTTTCTTAGCACAAAGATTCGCAAGTCAAGTAGAGTATTCTTCACTTCAACAACAGATCTACGCACATAGCTTCTCTTTTCTTTACTTCAGTTCCCAACAATCACAGTTTCAGGTCCCGACAATGAAACCATTTTTTGGCACAGGGGCAGACCTAGGATTCAATGCTTAACAATGCACCAACAAAACCCCGACTACTGACCCTTTCGGAAACACCTATGAAGCAGGTGAGGTCTCACCCGAGGTAGAATAAGGGGGGGTTACATAACACAAGTGTCTGTAACCAGGCTGGGACACATATTTGTGATAATAATTGTTGTGTTGCTTATATGTTTAGTATAATGCACTCATTAATTATCAATCTGGGATTCATAATCAACAAAGTTACAAGACACCAGTAAGAAAGATAATTCTAATGTCATGAGTATAGAACTATTCTAAATTATGTATGCTGGAAACAAAGCAAAACAGAAAACTAAAATGCACTTTGGTTGTCTTTAGTGGAGAGGATATCTACTCCATTATGGCACATGCAAGTTTGATATGGAGTTGGTTTGATAGATCAGCTCTACTATCTGACCCAGAAAACTAACTATGCAATCCACACTTCTGAAAGGGAAATCACACATCAATCATCAAGACATACCATGGGTAGTTCAATAGTCAATATACTGAGTATGATGTGGTTCACAATGTGATGATGTGAACTTCACTAGTTCTCCTTCAGATATGTCTGACTACTAATGCCAACATTCATGTCTATGAAACAAAATCAAATTCATAAAAACAGAGCATATGCAAAAGAAGAGCGAGTAAAGTTCTCTAAGAAATCATATAATGGAAATCCTACTCTAAGTTGTACTGCTATCATCTAAGAGAATTAAAGCTTCAACTAATTTAACAGTCTTAGTTGTGAAACACAAGGAGGTGAAATGATTTGCAAATCACTGAATTGTTAATTTTAATTATTTGGTTACATCTTTTAGCTTCATCCTCATGACACGAAGTGCATGAGGATGAGGCAATCAACAAACTATCTTAACATAGCCTTGCTAAAGAAAATAAACATCCAATAATTGTCTTGGGCATGATCTGGACTAAACTATGTACATTCGACTCTCTATATTGGTACTGAATCATGACAGGTAGATGGTACCGGATCACGATAGTGCACAAATGGTGGTATCGGATCACGAGAGTCCATGGTGATTGGTACCGGATCGCAATAGGTGAGATTCAGTACCGGATGCGCTTGGTATTGGATTCAGATAGTGGCAGTCTTGGTGCACAAGTACCGGATAACTGAGCTGGTACAGGAAGGCTAGATTTATCTAGAGGTAAAAGATTATACATGGAAAATTGAAGCATTAGTACATGAAATGTTTAATTTCCTAGCTCAATAAACCACAAAATGCATGAATTAATCACACTTTACCTTATGACCTTATCAATGGCTAATGGTAGCGTTCTTTTCATTCACCCAATCTTAGGTAAGCCAAAAAGGTATATATGAGGAGTATAATAGGGTAGTGGGGATGTTAATTTTGGGTCTCAACAATAACACTTCATAGAGTACTCTATTAACACTTAGAATATGACATGCATTAGTTTCTTAGCTTAATTAACACTGTTGGACTTAGTCAAAGATAAATCGGTGCAGTAATAGTGAATGATCGTATAACCTGAGCACTTAGCACTTAAAATTATAATTTAGATCTAACATCCATCATCCTTAACACAAGTAAGGCACTAAGCAACAATATATCTATCTATCATAGATAATAATCAAGGCACTAAAAAAATAAATAACATAAATAACACAACACAAAGCACACCAAAGACACAAGATATACATGGTTCACCCTAGTGTGGGGCTACGTCCACCAACCACTTCGCCTTCTTTATTATTCGTCCAGATATTACATTCATTTTCTCTTGTGCACTAAGCCACATAGTCAAGATTCACACAAGATAGGAGATCTGTGCACTAAGCATGATATCCTCCTTCCCAAAACTAGGTCGAGGGATAGAGCCAACTTCTCTATCGAGCATAGACCCTTAACATATATACATTCCTTTGCACAAAGAAACTCAAACTACTTTCACTTCTCTCCCAAAACCTCTTATTATCTACTTCTACCATAAACTCTTACTTATTTATACTTTTACAAACCCTTACAATAAGGCCTAAACATGGGAGAACCCATGGGCCAACATCCCATAAACTCTATTACAAAAAACTTGGAGGACCCCTTACTGGGTACACATATCCTACAAAATTAGTGAGATCCGTGATCTTAGCTCTGCCTAGGTGCTCCATCTTCGACCATCGTGTCAAAGTCCAAAAGTCAGTCAACTCTAGCAAGGTTTGTTCAAAACTTGGTCGAGGGCCAACACTTCCCCTTGTTCTACTTCTTTATCTTCACTCATTATTGCTAATTTGTGTGTTGTTGGTCTGAGCATGGATATGAATGGCTATTAGGGTGGATCTTGGTTAATTTTTCTCATAGTTGTGAATCATGAAAGTCCCATAATGGAGATTCTTGACCAAAAGCACTGGAGCCCTGGAAGGAGATGGAAAAGCCCGAGGGACTATGTGATAGAGAAGGGGGTCCATTCTCTTGGGTTGTGTAGGATGGGTAAAGGAGAGCTGGTGTACTTTGGATTGTTTTTGGTTCCAAAAGGCCTGTGATAGATTGAGTGTTGAAAGGTGTTATCACTGAAATTTCGTCCGCACAGGACGACAAGAACTCCGCATCATCAACACAGAAAAACAGGCATTCATGGCACAAGGATTAAATCCACAGCACAGCAAAAGGGCCAAAAACTATACAGAAATGGCTAAAAAATCAAA
>ML824141.1:30125-40131 GCA_009831015.1 Picea engelmannii | reverse complement strand
ATGTTTATAACTCTGAATTTCACAGTAAAGACTCACTGCCACTAAGATTAATGATTCAAAGTGAAAAATGAGAGTAAATGGTTAATAATCTACACTAACTGATTCACCCCCCCCCTCTCAGTTAGTTCATACCTGTAACATATGATATGTCTTAAGTACCTCCTTAGTGTCGTTATCATGGCAGTATGCTTGAAAAACATTTTCGACACTTGTGAACAACTTGCGACACTTTCGAAAGTTGTAAGGAACATGTGACACTTATGACAATTGAGAGGATCATGTGACACTTACGACACTTATCGAAGTGAGCAATATTGAGGTGTAACTTTGATAAAAAAATGGTAACTTTTGCATAAAATTGACTTTTTTTTACATTATCAGTGGTGCAAAAGTTATGCTATAGGAATTTCATAGCACAACTTGTTGTTTTTACACTATTGGTGCTGCAAATGTTCTTAGACCAATTTTTTTCAAGCCTTGTTTAATTATTTGCAGACTATATAATGATTTTGGCCTCTGCATTTATCAATTTCAAAACATGGGTAGACCTCAGAGACAAAAATTAGAATCCTTCTTAACCATTTTCTAAATCAACTAACTATTGCTTTCCTGTAGTGTCTGCAACATCATTACATTGAGAACTTTTTAGTAGTTTTTAAATGCTACTAGATTCTTTGGAGATATCACCATCGGTGACAACACTTTAAGAATCTGTCACTTGGAAACTCATGGCATGATGTGCTTCCTTGGACTATTTAGAGAGAATAAATTTCATAAGTTTATTATTTCTTGAGACAATTTCAATCAATCTAGACTGAGATGCCTCCAAATAAAATTTGGTGCTTTCCATTATTAAGTCGCCAGATTCAACAAGAAGTAAATTTGATGTCCCATAAAACTATTTTTTCCATTCCAAAGGCAATTCAATGGTTGGGTCATGGTCAAAATGAAACTTAATAAGATTAGAAATTTAGTAATGACAAGAAATTTGTTGATGGTTGATGTGCATTAGAGTTTGTAGTAGACTTTGTGGTATCAGTAGCCATGATTGGACTAACCTTCAAAAATTCCCTTTGAACAAACCCTATTTTCACGATTGTCAATCAACAATGGTGCAGAAAAAACTTGGTTTAGTTGAGGTATGATTTTATCGCATGAAAATAAATTAAGTAGGCCAAATGTACCATGATAAATTTGAGTTATTTTTATTTACAAAGTAATCAAGAGGTAGCACATTCAAACCAAAAACTGAAATAATTATGGAGAATAGTGTCACAATTGGTGGTGAACCCATCAATTTAATTAATGGAAATGACTTTGCAACCAAAGGTCTTGTAAGGTGAACCAAAGCCACATTTTCACCCTTTTTCATTGAACATGTTTGCAATAAACAGAAAAGTTTTGAAAGTTGATCCATGTGTTGATTGTATTGAAGTGATGCACCATCTCCAACTTGTTGAATGATTTTCAATGATTCTATTTGGAATTGATTACAAAATGCATGAAGCAACCTCCATCTTTGAAATATCTTGATGCATTATTTAATATCCACATAAATAATTATTTCATGGCTCTAAAAATAGAAACTCAATCAGTTAGCGAATTAAGACACATAGAATTCCCTTCCCAAAGGCTTCGAAATAAATTAATAAGGAATTGTTCTGCCAAAATTGGACCAGGTGGCATACTCTGAGTAGAATGAAACTTAGGCATAATCTAAACTTAGACTCTATTCTGGCATTTGGAGGTCTTCTATTTTTTCTTTTGGAAATATTTATTTAACAGAGGGTGTTTCTTCTTTGAATATGGCATTGGATGTTGGATACACAGGATGAGCAAATTCTCCTTGACATCTTGATACTTGACTAAATATTGGTGATGATGATGTTTCCTAGACACTTTCCTTGAAAGGAGGAGTGTTTGGGGTATGTTGGAAATGATGAATATCCATTCAAACACCTTCGATATCCCTCTGCAAAAAAAACTTGACACCTGGGAGTGCATTTTGGCATTTGAATTCAGGAACGAGCTCAATTTCCAACCCATGGGATATATCCCACATGGACCGGAAGGAGAAGTACCAAAATATAACACTCTGAGAGGCTATAGTCAAGGAGGAAGAGGAGGATTCATAGGTCATGGAGGAGGAGGATTAAACAAAGGAAGAGGATTGATTATATGTTATAACTTTAAATATCCCAGGAATTTGGTGCAAGATTGTTTGAACCCCTGCATGACATGCACATACTGTAGACAACTAGATCATGCGATGAAAGACTATCCACAATTGATTGTGAAGTGGTAGGAAAAAAGGAACCATAATGTTCATATGAAAGAAGTGGAAGAGCATGATGATCAACCTAGAGTAGTAGCAGTTACGCGTGGAGGAGAAGGAATAAGAGTTGATGCGATGGAACAAGGAATTCAAACTGACCAATGGGTTATAAAAGTAGCAGAACCTCCTGTTGGTTGTGGAGCATGATTATCTTCCTGCTTCAAATGTTTTTTAAGCCATTTTTGGATCCCATTTTCTGACGGGGGGGTGTGGGGGGCATTTCCCCCCCACTATTTTCGTCAGGAGGGTCCAGGGGGATTTGGGGGAAACACCCTCAAAGAGAAATTTTGGGAAAAATTTCCTTGTAAATTATTGTAATTTTGTAGTCAATATGGATCATTCATTATAAGGTTGTAGATCTGATGATAGAATTTATATTAAGGATTTTTTCCTTAGGAGGAAACCCTATTTCATGTATGAGAGAATTTTATTGCGGTTGAGTGTGATAGAAAATATTGTAGTCTGAGACAGGAGGTTGTAAGAGAAAGAAGAGGAAGTTATAGAGGGTGTGTTGTAAGTTGTATCGCTTCATTTTTGTGGGATAATAAAAAGGAAGGACCTGGAAATTTATCTTCTAGACATCTCCCACACTGGGTGAACCACGTATATCTGTGTCTCTATTTTACTTTGTATATTTTGTTTTTTATTTATGCATTTGTTTTATTTTATTTCTCTACGATCCTCTTTTTCTAACACCTCCTTCAATTTTTGACCCATTAAGAGAGAGAGACACATATAAGCAAGCAAGGAAGGAGCTACTAGAAACATAATGGGTGGCATCAACTTCACATCCTCTATATGACAAGCCACCTATGTATGACATTCCTCCATCCTATCACAACTCGATGACAGAAAGGATAATTGAGAAGGTAAGAACTCTGAAAATTTTCTTAAAGAGTTGCTTAGAACTAATGAACTATAAAACTGCATTGAACGTACTATGCAGGATGATCAACCAGTGCATGCAAGATAAAAAAGCACGTAGTGCATAATGATCCATTAATCAGGTACAATGCAAGACAAGGATGAATAGAGAATTCCAAATTAATTCTCATATAAAAGACTATGACATGGATAATATCATCTTGGATTTTGGATTTTATGTTAACGTCATCCCGAAGAATACATGGGAAATGATGGGAAAACCTAAGTTGATCTAGTCACCTATTCAAGTAAGGATATAAAGTCAACACAAGATTTTTCCGATTGGAATATTGACAGGGGTGAATGTTAACATCAATGGAGTGCACAACATGGTAGATTTTGATGTGATCTAGATAGTGGGTGGTAGTAAACCTTATCCAACTTTGGTTGGACTTGATTGGGATTTTCATAACTACAATATTATTGATCTGAAAAAAGATAAATGATATTTCAAGTAGCAGACTTGAAAGTTACTACGCCATTGGATTCCACAATGGGAAGAATATATGGGGAACTAGCAAGGGGAAAATAAATCGATAACATTTATAGTATGACTACATAGATGGATGACTATATTAATCCTATTATTTAAGGTGTACTCAGTTGGAGAAGTATCACTTCTTGCATGTTGGATTAGGAAGAAGCCTTGGAAAATTGGCAACAAATATTACATAAGGTATTTATAAGCAGATGTGCTTGTATTTCCCTCTCATTGGGATGGATTGGAGATGAGCTATGTGATCCCCTGAAGTATGATGGAATAATAGATGTAGATATTTTTGTAAGAGAATTTAAATTTCATATACCAAATCGACATAGATTTTTATCTTTAGACATTGAGTTGAAAGTGACTCTTGCAAGATGGTGGGATGTTTATATGTAATAGAGAATTGGAAGCAACGTAGAAGGATCTTACAAGATTCATAACATAAACTAAATATTCCACGCAAATGTATACTAGGTTGTTTTGTCCTACAGATCATCTTACACAGTGCACTGCAACATGGAGCTTAGTACCTAAGTAGGAATGGATGCACTTGTTTGTACACATTTTGGATATGGTCCAAAAGAACTGGTACTTAGAATTGGAAGTACGAAGATGAACAACAGATTAGGAAGACCTGACTCACAAATTTAAGGTAACTTTCAATTTTGAAGAAAATACCCCTTTGGTAGACACAACTATGTTTATTATTAATACCAATATATTTACACCAGAAGATTTTAAGACACCAAAAAGCTTATGTAGTGTGCCTATATATTTTGTGATTGTTCAAGACATTTTAGAAAGATATAATGTTGCCGGAGAATACCAGGAGGAAGAAGACTCAAGAAATTTGCAAATAAAAGAAACCAAAGGAGAGTGTGAAGAATAGGGTCCCGAACTTGAGTCTATTGAGTATGCAAATCCATTGAGAATGCACAAAGTGAATATTAGTACAAAGGATAACCCCATGTTTGTAAACATTGGATATTACTATAATGAAGAAATGTTTGAGAAGAATGTTGACTTACTATGTGAATACCAAGACCTTTCCCCAACTACATTTTTAGATATGAAAGGGATTGTTGGGGATCTAGGTGAGATGAAGATTCATTTGAATCTGGATGCCAAGCCAGTGAAGTAGAGACCATATCGATTGATCCCAATATATAAGAAGAAAGTGAAACTAAAAATAGATAGGATATTGTAAGCCAAGATTATTGAACATTTGGCAGAGTCAAAATGCATCATCCTGATGGTGATTTGGAAAAAGAAAATAGGTGGAATCAGAATTTGTGTGAATCTGCAGAAATTGAATGATTCTTGATTACATGACCCATTTCCTACCCCGTTTACAGATGAAGTTTTGGAAAATGTAGGGTGACATGAAGCTTACTCATTTACCGATGGATTCTTTAGATCTCACTAGATTAAGATTATGCAGGAAGATAGGCATAAGACAACATTTGTGATGGAATGGGGGTGTTATCAGTATACAATCATGCTTTTTGGGTTTAAAAATGCACCAACAATATTTTCCCAAGTTATTTTCGCAACTTTTAAAGAGTTTATTCATAAGTTCCTAGAAGTATACTTGGATGATTAGACAATGTTCAGTTTGTTGAAGGATCATATTGAAATTATGCACTTGATGTTGGATAACTGCAGACATTTCTAGATTTCTTTGAACTTGAAGAAATTCATTTTTTGTGCACCATTTGGAATATTGTTGGGTTATGTAGTATGTAAACAAGGACTATCAGTTCATTCTATTGTAATACCCCAAGGCCAATCCCCTAATGAATTGTAATGATGTTTAATGAAGTTTATAGGCTGGTGATCCAAGTATTTATAAGTTGGGAAGATTATATGTTTATTAGGTCAGAGAGCCTAGATGCTAAGGCCAAAGAGCCTACTTTTGTATATGTAATTATGCATATTATTAATAAAATACATCGTTGCATGTAGACCAACCGCGAAGAAAGAGTTGTGGGGGACTAAGCTCCACTAGGAAGGGAAAGGGAAGGGGGATGAGAGGCTAGGTAAAAGGGGCTACACTTGAGGGCTTAACCCAAGGGAATATTATAATATATTCCTAAAAGACTAAGGTTGGACATAACTTGTTATCCTAAGTCCATTTGGGGAGAGGAATGATCTCCAAGGGGAGAGGAATGAGCTCCTAGAGAGCTAAGTGTCATCCAGGATGCATGCAAGTTTATGTGGGAAATTATTGTCTTCCCTTGCTCCATTCCCTCACGCACTAAGAAGGAACGCAGTCAACCATTTCCACCATTGTTGAACCCTCTTCCATCATGAACCTCTATAATTTTTTGAGTCATGTCCCTTGCCTTACCCGATTTTACTACTATGGTTACCTGGTTGATTTAAGAGATAAACATAAGAAGCAGGTTATCAGGCTTGTGAAAAACTCTATCTGGGTGAGAGAGATTGTTGGGGAAGTGATTTCTCTTGGAGGGAGTCCAGCAACAGCTACAGAGCTCTGAGAATTCCTAATATGACCTATTGTTGAAGCCCTGTAAGGGAAGTGGGGAAACTAATGGACTGTGGAACAATTAAGGTGTATATTTCTAGGGTGGGACATGCATGTGGGGAACACGATTCTGTGAGAAGTGGGCATAAGTAGGCTCATTGGAAGGAATCCTTCATGTTGCATTGTGAAACTTTCCATAGTCTCAGCCTAGCCTAGGATTCCTTTACCCTGGATGGAGTTTAGTCCCAGCTTGAGGGTGACTCACTACTGATAGCTTGGAGCAGCATGGTCTAAGGTTGGGAGGTTCATGGAAGTTATGCACGTAATTAGGGGTCTTCTCATAAAAATATAAGTACCAATTCTATGTTGATTGTATGTTGTGTATCTTGTACATGTGTTATAATGTTATCAAAATTGTCTACATATGTTGCATGTATGTGTTTATTGTCATTTCCGCTTGAATTTGTGTATGAACAGAATGTCTATATCTCTTTAAATTTGCATTATATATATGTGTGTGTGTGTGTGTGTGTGTGAGCTCAAACAGAGCATGCATAGCCCAGTGGATTAAGACTGGGGTGCGTCACAATTGGTTTGAGAGAAGTTTGGTTTTGAAGTAGTGGCATGTCCACGACCAGGGTGGTTAGGGGACATTACAATTTAGTATCAAATCCCATGGTTTCCACACTGAACCTAGATGTGCCACGAATGTGGAATTTTGAGTCAAAATTCCACAAGGAATTGATGTACAGAGTGTTAGTAGGGAGATGAGAGAACACCTTGGTTGTCTTCAGAAGCTCATGAGGTATAGTAGTTGGATAAACCATGGTAACCATGGTATTGGGCCACAAGTTTAAATTCGGGTTGTTGGATCTGTCTTGAAGAATACAGATCCTCCACAATTGTCATATCTAGAGAAGGTGCATGGATGTTAAGCACAAAATTCCTTCAGACTTCGCTCCTCCGGTCATTTTAAAGATATAGCAGCGAAATTTCTGAAGTCAAGAACTAATCTAGACTGTCCATTTTCCAAGGACACACATCCTCAGATTAAGCAATGTTCAGAGTTCGATATTTTGGGGGTTGTGGGGTGTTCAACAACGAAATTGCCAAAGTCCCGACGCTACAGGAAGCAGCCATTGACAGTCAACAATTCGAGAGTTTTGTTACTGAGAAGATGAGGAGAGATCTATCGAATCGTCAAAATCCCAAAGCGTCGGAGATGACGTGGACATGTTTGACAGTTGGTGGTTTGGAAATTTCAAAAGTGTTGATAACAAGAATCGTTGAAGTCCCAGTTTGCTGAAGTGATGTGACATGATGACATCATCGGGGGTGACGTGGGCCAATTCAAAAATTTAAAAATTCAACAATTTGAAAGTTTTGAGAAAGTGTCGATGATAAGAAATCCCCGAAGTCCCGAAGTGTCGGATAAGATGTGGGATGATGATGTCACCTAGGGTGATGTGGACCTACCTAGTTCTACCACATGTCACTTGTTTTTGTACTTTTGATAGGTCCTTAGGACCGATTGGGACATGACATGTGTCACTCAACGGTGGGGCCATATTTCACCACCTTTGATTGGTGACAGATAGACTACGTGGGCCCCAAAAAGTTAATAAGGTCGGGAGTTTGAAGTTCAGGGAAAAACAGTTGGAAAAAATTTTGGACCTCCGAAGTCTCGAACTGTCAAAGTTTCATAGTGACATGGCTTGATGACATCACACGGGGTGATGTGGACACAAATTATGTGTACCATGTGTTAGTGTGCTATGTTCTTTTGAAAGGATGATGTTTTAGTTAGAACTTGACACGTGTCACCCCTTAGATTGGGCCACGTGTCTACTTCTTGGAATCTACCACGTAGCACCCGAGTGTGCAGTAATAAGTGGACCCCAAGAGTTCACCACTTCGACATTCAGAAGGAATGGAGTGAGAGGAAGGAGAAACCCCCGAAGCTATGAAGAAGTGGAGTAAATCCTCACCATTCATCGAGATGGGACATGCGACAATGGATCTCGTGGTCCGGAGGATTCGAGGCATAAACAAATGAGGTCGAGGACTTCCAGAGGCCCAAAGGCTAGAGTCCATCTTGATCGTTTGTCAAAAAGTACATGTGGTGCCAAATCTCGTAGTCCAGAGGAGTGGTACTCTGGAGGATTTGAGTTGTAGAATTTTTGTGAGTCAAGAACTCCCTGAGGGCCAGAGTTAATCTCAATCGTTGATCAAGATATGACACGTGGAGGAAAGAGAGGGGATCTATGGTAGGTCATAACTTCAAGAGATTGGTAGTGAATTTATTTGGAAATCGTTGAATACTAGAGTCTCAAAGCTCCTATCCACCATATATCTAAACAGAGAAGGTGGACCATAGATCCATCATCCTTCGTGAGTTCACCAGTTCAACGGTCTGGGATGTTTGCGATGTGAAGAAAGGGAAACCTCCAAAGCTCTGGAGCCCCAAAGTTCCAATGCTCTGGATAAGCACCTAACTATTAGCACAAGGTCACATCCCTTGGTCACATGAATTAGGGGGCCAAAGAAAAGGGGATAGTTCCCAAACATTTGTTTTAAGAATAGGAAAGGGCTTTGAGAAAGAGCCCGTGGAATTTTTAATTGTACAAACCTGCGCCTAAATGTTAGGATATTTAGACACTTAGGCGTTAGTTAAGATCTAATTGGTCTAATATGTCGTTAGGTAAAAGTGTGTTTCTTTAGTATGCATTAGTATGCATTTGTAGTTACGAAATCCGACGGTCACGATATGTTCCCGACATAGAGTGATCCGACGGTTCATACTCTCCTCGATCTTAACGGCCATTGATCCGTGGCTTAACACCCAATTGGTCCATGATATCTATTTAAAGAGCATGGAGGGTCATTTTCCGATGATCGATTGTGAGAAACTCTCTTGAAAAATCTCTCTGTAATTTTTTTCTTTGCATTAATAAACTGCTCCAAGTGGCCGCGTTGGCTGGGGCTGTGGATGTTTCCCCGTAGGGGTTTTACCACGTGAAAAAATTGGTGTGTTGATCTTTGATCTGGTTATGTGAGTGGTTACTGAAGGTGTTTGTCCTCTGTTGGAATACCCGTGTTGTCGAACATGGTATCAGAGCCTGTTTGAAGACCCGCTCCTATTGTAGATCGAGATCGTGAAGCCGAGTTGCCTCATCTCCATTTTCTAGCACTTCTGTACATTTCTAGGCTGAAAGGACTATTCCATTGCGTCCGGAGCATGCTTTTCATTCAGGAACACTTTTCGTTTCACTCGAAAAGGTTTCTGTTTTCCCAAGATATGGCCATTACAGTCAGAATCCAGAGGTATAAAGTTTGAATACGCATTTTTAAATTTTTGCAAAGTTTTGATTTTATTTTGGTTTGTATTTTTTTTCCGGGCTGCTACTCTTTTAGATCTGCGTATGCTCTTTGCCCCGTGCCTTGTGTGATCTCGGAAAATTAGAAACAGATAGGAAAAGGTGTATCTTTCGGGTAAGCTAACCGAGATCTAACCCTTGTTGTCATCGAGAAGCGAAATTTTTTTCTTGTGTGAAAAGAGTTTTTTTGGAGCATTCTCTCCAAGGCCGTCTTCAACAACAACAACAACAACAACCCCAATCCTCCTTCTGAACATTACAATATGTTTTGCTAGATCAGTTGGTTAAAACTTGCCTTATTAAGTAAGAGGTCTTGAGTTCAATTCTCTCTTTTGTTACTTTTTTTGAAAAAGTTCATGCTAAAAATTGTAAAGTGCATTTCACTTCAAGTATAA
>ML824141.1:0-25831 GCA_009831015.1 Picea engelmannii | reverse complement strand
CTGACGGTCACGATATGTTCCCGACATAGAGTGATCCAACGGTTCATACTCTCCTCGATCTTAACGGCCATTGATCTGTGGCTTAACACCCGATTGGTCCATGATCTCTATTTAAAGAGCATGGAGGGTCATTTGCCGATGATTGATTGTGAGAAAATCTCTTGTAAAATCTCTCTGTAATCTTTTTCTTTGCATTAATAAACTTCTCCAAGTGGTCGCATTGGCTGGGGCCGTGGATGTTTCCCCGTAGGGGTTTTACCACGTGAAAACATTGGTGTGTTGATCTTTGATCTGGTTATGTGAGTGGTTACTGAAGGTGTTCGTCCTCTGTTGGAATACCTGTGTTGTCGAACACTAAAGAATTAAGGAAGGCTTGTAAATCTCAAGGAGGGATCTAGCACGGATCCAAGAGATAATTCGACTATGATTTGGAAGAATCCATGTACAGGATTTCATCACTAAAAAGGTGGATTGTTCAAGTATCCATAACGTCCTACTCAAAAATTAGAATTGAGCATGGAAGCAACCATTGGAAAGGTCTTGAACAATATAAGATAATTGTTCACCCAGAAATTGGATATGAACAGTCAATTTCTCAGGAAATTAGTAGAAAATAAGTCTAATATATATTAATGAATTAGAATGGTTCATGTTTTCATGAAATTATTAAGAATAGTTAGCCTGACAAAGTTCTATTGGTTGTGCATTTTTTCAAAATTAACAACTGTTAGATCATAGCCAGCACAGAGTGTAGAAGTGATTGATGATACTCAGATATTCTACATCGAAGAATATGAAATCAAAGGGTTGAATGTCCAGTTTGGTATGGAAGGAACCAAATCCAATGCACATGGAGGAGGAAAGGAGGAAGACATAAATATGTTGCACTGCGGAAGCCCCTCTATGCTTAAATAATAAGAGTGAAGGGAGCTCTAACAGGATAGTTCATAAGGCACAATACTTGCTAAGGTTTTGAAAATGGGATAGCAATCTAAGTGGGCTTGATTGTGGGAAAAAATCCATAGTTAAGCATGCTTGAGCCAGAGGCGTCTTGGTATGGGTGACCACCTGGGAAGTCCTAGTTATCGAGTGCAAACCCCATAAGTGATGATTGATGCTATGCGACTCATTTAGCTAGTTTCAATCCCATTTATTCACCCCTTTGAGCATCACCCGATGCAATGAGTGCTAAGTGGACTATTCAAATCATGAGAATTATTGGTCAGTTACGACTAGTACTCATGGATATGGGTCATAGATTAATGACTTACACTACGCATTTAATCTCAAAAATGATATCTAATATGTTTCACTGCGGAAGCCCCTCTATGCTTAAATAATAAGAGTGAAGGGAGCTCTAACTGGATAGTTCATAAGGCACAATACTTGCTAAGCTTTTACAAATGGGGTAGCAAGCTAAGTGGGCTTGATTGTGGGGAAATATCCACAGTTAAGTGTGCTTGAGCCAAAGGTGTCTTGGGATGGGTGAGCACCTGGGAAGTCCTAGTTACCAAGTGCAAGCCCCAGAAGTGATGATTGATGCTATGCGAATCATTTCGTTGGTTTCAATCTCATTTCTTCACCCCTGTGAGAATCACTCGATGAAATGAGTGCTAAGTGGACTATTCAAATCATGAGAATTATTGGTTAGTTGCAACTAGTACTCATGGATATGGGTCAGAGATTAATGACTTACACTACACAGTTAATCCCAAAAATGATATCTAATATGTTGCACTATGGAAGCCCCTCTATGCTTAAATAACAAGAGTGAAGGGAGCTCTAACTGGATATTCATAAGGCACAATACTTGCTAAGTTTTTGCAAATGGGGTAGCAAGCTAAGTGGGCTTAATTGTGGGGAAAAATCCACAGTTAAGCGTGCTTGAGCCAGAGGCGTCTTGGGATGGGTGACCACCTGGGAAGTCCTAGTTACTAGGTGCAAGCCCCATAAGTGATGATTGATGCTATGCAATTCATTTCACTGGTTTCAATCCCATTTCTTCACCTTTGTGATCATCACCTGATGCAATGAGTGCTAAGTGGACTATTCAATCATGAGAATTATTGGTCAGTTGCGACTAGTACTCATGGATATGGGTCATAGATTAATGACTTACACTATGTAGTTAATCCCGAAAATGATATCTAATATGTTTCACTTCGGAAGCCCCTCTATGCTTAAATAATAAGAGTGAAGGGATCTCTAACTGGATAGTTCATAAGGCACAATACTTGCTAAGGTTTTTCAAATGGGGTAGCAAGCTAAGTGGGCTTGATTGTGGGGAAAAATTCATAGTTAAGCGCGCTTGAGCCAGAGGTGTCTTGGGATGGGTGACTACCTTGGAAGTCCTGGTTACTGGGTGCAAGCCCCAAAAGTGATAATTGATGCTATGCGATTCATTTTGCTGGTTTCAATCCCATTTCTTCACCTCTGTGAGAATCACCTGATGCAATGAGTTCTAAGTGGACTATTCAAATCATGAGAATTATTGGTGAGTTGCGACTAGTACTCATGGATATGGGTCATAGTTTAATGACTTACACTACATAGTTAATCCCGATAATGATATCTAATATGTTTCACTGTGGAATCCCATCTATGCTTAAATAATAAGAGTGAATGGAGCTCTAAATGGATATTCATAAGGCACAATACTTGCTAAGGTTTTGCAAATGGGGTAGCAATCTAAGTGGGCTTGATTGTGGGGAAAAATCTACAGTTAAGCATGCTTGAGCCAGAGGCGTCTTGGGATGGGTGACCACCTGGGAAGTCCTGGTTACCAGGTGCAAGCCCTGAAAGTGATGATTGATGCTATGCGATTCATTTCACTATTTTCAATCACATTTCTTCACCCTTGTGAGCATCACCCGATGCAATGAGTGCTTGATTGTGGGGAAAAATCCACAACTAAGCATGCTTGAGCCAGAGGTGTCTTGGGATCAGTGACCACCTTAGAAGTCCTGGTTATCATGTGGAAGCCTTGAAAGTGATGATTGATGCTCTGCAATTCATTTCATTGGTTTCAATCCCATTTCTTCACCCTTGTGAGCATCACCCAATGCAATGAGCGCTAAGTGGACTATTCAAATCATGAGAATTATTGGTGAGTTGCGACTAGTACTCATGGATATGGGTCATAGATTAATGACTTACACTACACAGTTAATCCCAAAAATTATATCTAATATGTTGCACTGCAGAAGCCCCTCTGTGCTTAAATAATAAGAGTGAATGGAGCTCTAACTGGATAGTTCATAAGGCACAATACTTGCTAAGGTTTTGAAAATGGGGTAGCAAGATAAGTGGGCTTGATTGTGGGGAAAACTCCATAGTTAAATGGGCTTGAGCCACAAGCATCTTGGGATGAGTGACCACATGGGAAGTCCTAGTTACCGGGTGAAATCCCCAGAAGTGATGATTGATTCTATGCAATTCATTTTGCTGGTTTCAATCCCATTTCTTCACCCCTGTGAGCATCACCTGATGCAATGAGTGCTAAGTGGACTATTCAAATCATGAGAAGTATTGGTCAGTTGCAACTAGTACTCATGGATATGGGTCAAAGCTTAATGACTTACACTACACAGTTAATCCCGAAAATGATATCTAATATCTAATATGTTGCACTGCGAAATCCCCTTTATGCTGACATAAATCTGGTTGAGACCATAAGAAAACTTCAGAAAAGTGTCCATATCCACAAGGATAATAATGAGAGGCTTATGAAGGCAAAGGAATAGCAGGAATAATCCAATATGAAGTTAATAAAAATCTTGGACAAAATTGAAAATAAGTTGGATAAGGAGAGTGGCTCATGAAAATCACGAAGCCACGAAACCCCTGAGAAGAAAGGAAGATCAAGGAGTGGTAGCAGACATTACCATCACTCCCAAAATAATTCCCATAGGAGATCACACAATGGATCAAGTCCATCCCCTATCAATAAGTATAGGAGGTATAGGGTGGATGAGTTGAAAGGATAAATGAACAATATCAAACCTCCTAATTTTGATGGAGAGCACAAGAAGGATGAAGATGATGAGACATGGTCGCTAGGAATGAGGAAGCATTTCCAATTGTATAATTATTCTTCCCATGCAGAAGGAACAATTTCTATCTATCAACTGAAAGGAAAGGAATCCATGTGGTGGGATCATCTTGTGCAAGTGCAATACCTTAGAGAGAAAAATGTGACTTGGAAGGAATTCAAGAGTCATTTTGAGAAGAAATACCTGACCAAGAGGTATTATGAAAAAAATATGAAGGATTTATTTGAACTCAAATTGGGAATCATGACTATTGATGAATACGAAAAGAGATTTTTAGAGTTGTGAAGTATGTCTCTTTCATCAAGGATGAGACAGTAAATAATCAGAGGTACCTTAGTGGGTTTCCATCTTTCATTAGTGACAAAATCCAATATGATGATCCCAAGACTTTGGAGGAAACCATAAGGAGAGAAAAGTGTTTATATGATGATCATAAAGGAAATCCTACTTTCCATAAGGCTTGGGAGGAGAAGAATAAGTTTAAGAAGGAACAAAGGAAGAAGGGGAACAAGCCTCCATTTTTCAGAAACAGTCCTCAAGGACAACCATCTTTTAGAGAGCACATAATCGCTAATGTAAGTGGTCAAAGGCCAAGGCATACACCCATTCAATGTTGGGGTTGTAAATGAGACCATAAATATAAAGATTTTCCTCACAAAACTGAAAGAGTGAGAGTTTTCCACAATGTACAACAAGAAGAAACATTGGAGGACATGGGAAGAAGTGTACCAAGGATATATGCAACCCTGGACAACAAGCAAGCATAGTTTCAATCACACATGATTGAAGTAGAAGGTATGATCAATAACCATGCCTTTACTATTTTGATAGATTTAGGAGTTGTTCATAGTTAAATAGATTTAGGAGCTTCAATATATTTTGAAGAAGGGGCATATACGCCCAAGTGTGTTACCTTGGGGTTCCCTAGTCGTGTTTGTGAAGAAGAAAGATGGGACATTGAGATTTTGCATCGACTTCAGACAATTGAACAAGGTAACTATAAAGAACAAGTATCCTTTGCTAAGGATCGATTATCTCTTTGATTAGTTAAAGGATGCAAGGATATTATCAAAGATTGATCTCAGCTCAGGATATCATCAAGTAAGGATCAAAGATGAATACATCAACAAGACCACCTTCAGGACAAGGTATGGTCATTACAAATTCACAGTGGTTCCATTTGGATTATTAAATGCACCAATTCTTTTCATTTGTTTGAAATGCACCAGTTCTTTTCATGTGTTTGATGAATGGTGTTTTCCGGGAATATTTAGACAAGTTTGTCATTTTATTTTTGGATGAAATCCTTGCATATTCCAAGTCAGAAGAAGAACATGAGCATCATTTGAGTATGGTGTTACAATTTTTAAGAGAGAACCAATTGTATGCCAAATTGATCAAGTGCTTATTTATCAAAACATAATTCACTATTTGGGGCATATCATATCTGAAGAAGGGATATAAGTGGACCCTAAAAAATATTGAGGCCATTAAAGGGTGGAAATCACCTAAGAAACAGACATAAGTCATATCCTTCATAGGTATAGATGGATACTATAGAAGGTTCATTGTAGGGTTTTTGAGAATTTCTCACCCAATCAGTTCCTTGCAAAGGAAGGGGGTGAAGTTTCAATGGACAACAGAACGTGAAAAAGAGCTTCCAACAATTGAAGAAGTTTTTAACCAGTGCTCCAATTCTGAGGATTGCAGATCCCAATGAAGATTCTGTGGTTTTCACTGATGCATTCAAAGAAGGACTTGGTGGAGTCCTTAGTCAGAATAGATTTGTGATATGTTTTGAATCCAGAAAATTGAAAGAGAAGGAAAGGCTCTATGCCACTCATGATTTGGAGTTGGCAGCCATAGTGCATGCCTTGAAGAAGTGGAGGAAATACCTCATGGGAAAAAGGTTTGAGCTGAGGACATACCATAATGGTCTGAAATATTTGTTTTATCATCCAACTTTGAATGCTAGGAAAACAAGATGGTTAGAATTCCTTCGTGAGTATGAATTTGATATTAAGTACATCAAAGGAAAAGAGAACAAAGTGGTTGATGCACTTAGTAGGATAGTGCATGAACTACATTATACAACCATTATCATGTATCAAACTGATCTTAAGGGCATAATTTCTGAGGCTGCAAAAGTAGATTTGCAGTACATGGAATTAGTAACAAAATTTCAGCAAGGTAAAATGCAGCAAAAAGTTGAATATTATGAATTGGGAATTGATGGGATTATCATGTACAAGAACAAAATTTATGTACCCAATTATTCTTAATTGAGGATTATGATTTTAAAACAGATGCATAATGTACCTTATGTTGGACACCCAGGATATCATAAAACAGTTTCAGCAGTCAAGAGCCAATATTATTGGTCAGGCATGAAAAAGGATAATGTTGAATACATTTCTAAATGCTTGGAGTGTAAAATTGTCAAGGCTACCCATTCCAGTGTGGAAGTGAGAAGTGGTGACAATGGATTTCATCACCAAATTTCCCAGAACAAGCAAGAAGGATGATGTTATCATGGTCGTGTTGGACAAGCTTACTAAATATTCCCATTTCATTCCTATGAAGGTTACTCACAAGGAAACCAATGTTTTTGATCTCTATATGAGGGAAGTAGCACGCTTTCATGGAATACCCAAGACAATTGTGTTTGATAGAGACCCAAATTTTACCTCAAATTTTTGGAAGGGGTTATTCAAATGGCTCGGAACAAATCTGAACTTCAACACAACTTATCATCCTGAGTCTGATGGGAAAACAAAGAGAGTGAACCAAGTGATAGAGGATATGATAAGGATGTATGTGATGGACAAACCATAAAAATGGGAATATCATTTACTCTTGATGGAATTTTCCTACAACAATGGGTATCAAGCATCATTGAAGATGAGCCCATTTGAGGCACTTTATGGAAGAAAGTGAAACACACCAGTAAGCTCTAACAACCCAACTGATAGAGCAATAGTTTGGCAAGAGTTGCTTAGAGAAATGGAAGAGAAAATGTTGAAGATTAAACATAATTTAAAGGCTACCCAAGACAGGAAGAAAAACTTTGTCACTAATACATATGACCAAATTTTCCATGGTTTTTCGTTGCTATTGCCACACTTATCTGTCGCAATTTCCACGAAAGCCAAGACTATTTTTCGTCGCTATTTTTTCGTCACTATATCCACGAACCAAGTGTTCGTGGAAACAATGATGAAATTATCTATCCACATTTCATCACCATCAAGATAAGTTAACCTTATACATCGTCACAATTATGATGGAAAACCGTGGCAATGTAAAAACAATTATGGAAATTTGCGACGCAAAAGAGTGGCAATAGTGAAAAAAATTTATGCCAAGGCAAAACTTACGACACAGATTTTGTATGTGTGACGCAAAACTGTGGAAAATTGCAATGAACTTTCATTGCTATTGCGACATGTCCTTTAATTTTTTTTAAAAACAAAATACATGAGATATGGTATTACCATATTACAATGTAATATGGAAATACCATATTACATTGTAATATGGTAATGCCATATTACAATGTAATATGGGATTACCATATTACATTGTAATATGGTAATGCCATATTACAATGTAGTATAGTATTACCATATTACATTGTAATATGGTAATGCCATATTACAATGTAGTATAGTATTACCATATTACATTGTAATATGGTAATGCCATATTACAATGTCTCTACTTTCTCAACAAGATGCAATAAGTTATTTTTAAAAACAACTTAGGATAGTGATTTGTCCTAAGTGGAATGGTGATCTTGGCATTCAACAAGATAGGAAGTAATTCATTGATTACAAGTGTAGCAGGTGTGCAGGTCCACTAGTGTATGGATATTATTTTCTAAGTGGTAGACTTGAACTTCCTCTTCCAGAATAGATGGCTCATATAGCTTGAGATGATTGACATAAATGATATTATGGGTGTCTAGAAAGGAAGGGAAATAGTAATGACAACCATTGTCATTAATATATTGAAGAACAATATAGGGACAATAGAAAATGGGCTTGAGTTTTTTATGATGCTACCCCTTAAAACATTGTTTGTCCATATACAACCAAAGTCAGTCACCAATTTGAAACTAGACAAAGACTTGATGGTGATGCTAGAGGGATTTATAATGAGCTAGGGAAGATTGAAGGGAATTAGTAACCAAAGAATGAATGCTAGATAATTTATGAACATATGAGATTCCATACATTTTACCTCACCTTATAAAAACTTCTATCCATAAGATGCGAATAATAGCAAGATGCAAAGAATGAGAAATGCAAGAAATTATATAGGGGTAATATGAGGGTCTTTGCAATGTACACAAGATACACTGTTGTTGTGAGGGAATCCTCCATGAACTAGGCCTATATATCCCATGACGTCAATGTAAGGTAAAACTAGTGTAAGGTAAAACTACAAGGTGTTCCACGTGGATTGGTGTAATGTTAGGCAAGTAGAAGACAAATGAGAAAGAAAGATTCGTAGACAAACATTGCATGTTAAACACACAATTTTGACATGGGGGAACAAGCGAATTTAATCACTTCATAAAAATGATAGAAACTAAACTATGAAATGTAAATAATGAAATAAAAAAAATAATGATCCTAACTATCATGTAAATGATGCAATGGCTAAATTAGGAGATTAGAGATGAGCAATTTATAATTACTATATTAATGGAACAATAACTAGAACATCTAAGTAAACCATGAGTGAATCTAACAATAAAAATATCTCAACTATAAAATCATTTATAATATTAAGAGTGTCAAGGAGATACTTGCACTTACTTATACGTGAGGTAGGATGGTGTAGGAACATGTTTAGCTAGATACCTGTTGGCAGCCAATTCACATTTTTCTGTTGTCTTATAAGCTACCTACACCAATGTTTTGCAAACCTTAATTTTTCGTCGCATTGCTCAAATAAACGACACTTTTATTTTTGCGCCATTTTCACACTTACCTTCGTTTTTGTTTTCAYGATTGTAAGCGTGAAAACTTGGTCTTTCGAAGTCACATTAAAATCATTATTGAATTGTCGTTATCATTCTTGTCGATATGCCCATTGCATTTTACTTATCATTATGCAGTTGGCAAAACCTTTTGATCTGTACTCATTGGACATTCTTTGTTTGATTATGTAATTTCATTTCATAAGTAATTGAGGTTGTGATGCATTGGTGATTGGATTTACATGTTCTTTGATTTTATCTACTTGACCATTGTTTTCATAAAAATACATAGGTGTTATGGTTAAACCCTTGATATATATCATTTAATATGACACCTAGTTCATGTTATCAAAACCTTTGGCATTAACTTGGTATTGGCTTCAATTTGTGTGTTTGGTTCTAAAACTATGGCATGACTTTTGATTGCGTGATTGGTTTATCCACTTACCAAAGGTTTCGATTGATTCATTGAAATGGCATAATTGTAAAACATATGCGTTGTGATTTGAATAGTTGAAAGCGTCAACGGTTGTACCATTGGTAATGACTATTCTGCATGAATAGAAATAGCTCCACCACCTTCACACGATGCCATTAATGCTTACCCCTATCCCTATTTCGACGCTGCTAGCATCGGGTAACCCTTCGAGCATTCGGCTCCTGTGTATGTTATGATTCAAACCCTGGTTCATTCACATCGACCACCGTGTGCTCTTCTCTATGGAGTTGGTGGTGCGAATTGAATCGAACGGTAGTCAAGACTTGCTACTGTTCGATAATGCCCGGAAAGACTTAGAGGATCGTGGTTGGCTCATGTTTGTACAGAGGTTTGAGGGTTTTAATCTGTTTGTTGCACAACAGTTCTCCCTGACTTTTGATGGGTGTAGGAAAAAGATAGGTGACATTCAGCTTGAAATCAATGAAGAGTTCATTAGCTCTGCCACAGGGTTAGCAGCCACGGGCCAGCGATGGTTTAAAAATTCTAAAGTTGAGGAGGTGCCATGGCCACTACTATTCGTCTCGCAAAAGGTTACATCCTGTGACAGAGGTATGCTGATTTCCACGCTTAAACCAAGGTGGCATGATCTGTTGATAGTGGTTAAACAATTCGTGACCTGTGAGGGTCGATATGGACTGGTTTTTCTTTATCACCATCGAATGTTAATGAATTTTATGGGTTATCCATTGAATATGCCATTTTACTTCCAACGTAGCCTTTATAAAATGTCAAAAATATTTAAATGAGAAAAGGATGATAGTAGCTTGTTCCACCACGGCCTGATCAGACTCATCGTTGTTCACCACTTACATCTTCTCGGTGATAGTTGGCAAGCTTTTATCTCTCGAAATGGTTTTGCTGATACAGAGCCTGTCCAAATTGACAAGCCTGTGGTTAGTGAAACTAAGGTCGAGCCACCCATGCCTTTCCATGTCCTACTACCCTCTCCTAAACCCTCGGTTGACCCTGATATCGATCTACCCGACGTTATAACTGAGAGGGTTGAAGCTGTTAAAAATCCTGTGAGCAAAAAGGTCAAGGGAAACCCTACTGTCGACGGCAAAGGTAAAAAGAATGCTCGACTTATATCGAGACTTGCTAGGAATAAACCTAAACCTAGTGCTGATCAGAAGCCCATAGTCCTTAGTGAAGACTCGGACTCTGACATCGAATGCTTCCTAGCTAGTGAGTACCCTTACTCCCAAGGATTGTGCTCCGAGCCACCCTACGACTACGTTTCTAATTTACCCCCTTGCCTAAAGAATAATCCTAGTTACCCAGGGATCAAGCTTCCTAGTGAAACCCTCGGTGATTTAACCAAACCCTCACTTGCATTTTCAAATCCCGGACAATCATCATGTGACCAATGTAATGCGTGGTTGGAATGCTACTATACCGACGTTCCCTTATTACAGTTGAAAAACAAATCATTGGAAAATCAAGTTACAGTGTTGACAAGCCAAAGGGACAAGCTTCGAGCAAATGAAAAGAAGCAGAAAACTACTGGTTCCATCGTATTTAGGAATGTTGAATTGGCTACAGCCTTCGTGAATTCCAAAATGTCATGATCAAGTTGTCTGCTCATCATCCAGGTATGAATTTCGATATCATTTTCGTTTTGTGAATTGCTAGGATTAATATAATGAATTGAGTTTGGTTTTCAAATAGCTCTATCTATTGTTCGAAATGACTCTATTATAGCCATATCAAAAACGGTTATGTTGTTCATCCTATACATTGTTTTCATTTTTCTAAATTAAATGAAGTTTTGATTTGGTTACACGATTTGGTCGTGCCCAGTTTAACAATTGATTGGTTTTCATTGGGTTTGATTCGTTTGTCTGTTGGTGTGAGTTAATGTGATCAATGGTGTGTGCCTTCACTTGGATTTTGTTTGTATCTGACCTGTACATGAGATTTTTTATGCTAAAATTAGAGCACGACCATGTTTTTATTTGGTATGATTTCATTGTGTTTGGATTATATCGGCTCTAATTTTATGGTGTGATTTTGGAACGATTTCGTGAGTTTCATTGTTATGATCTTTTAATATGTTATGTGATGTAATCTTCTAAATCAAGAATACAACTCTGTTCGACTCTGATTTGGAAAGAACGACTATGTTTTGTATGGAAACGATATTCTCATTTAGCCTGTGCAGAAGATATCTTCGCCGAAATCATGGAACTATTTTGACTCACAACGACTATGTCAAACTCAAACTGTTCGATTCGCTCTTGATTTGATTGGGTTGTTGCATATTTTGAGTTAGCATGATTGTTTTCATGAGTTGGATTCGTATCGAAAATAGTCTTGATGTTGCTCTGTTGATTTTGATTTTCAAAACGAGTTTGTTAACTCAGATTGACTTATGTTATCTCTCTCTAATTCATATGATGAAATTCGGTTAATAGTTCATTTTGAAATGAATTCTAGTAATAATTTCGTTGAAAGTCAATCGATTTCGTCTGCCCCCAATTGGCAATAATAAATGATTGGGCAAATCCCACAGACCCGGTTATCAACCGATTGAATCCATTATGATTTCATTTACATACCAGTTTTGATTTGATTCGCTAATAACATGGATCGTTTGTTGTGTTTAATATATTGTGATCAATTTGAGAAAATGATCATGTTAATTTGGTTTGGATTCGAAGTGATTTTGTGGATAGCTGAAGCAACTATTTGTGATTTCAATTGGTTATGAATTGATTTCATTACTGTCGGTTATCCAATATGATTCTGTTTACCCGATTTTGCAACAACAAACGAAACATAGTATATGCATCTCTGTAGTCGTTTGATTGATCTTAGTCTTGTTTTGATCTCAAATTAGTATAACAATTTCAATTTGAATGATTCGTTTGTCTTTCAAATATCAATTAGATACTTGTGAATAGTTTTAATTTAATTCTTTAAAGACCTGAATTGATTTTAATGTTGATTCTGTGTCTTATTTAGACCAACTACAGAATTGCAAGATTCTGTAGCTAGCTTTAGAACTAGATTTTTATTGACTTTATCAAAAAAATATCCTCTTAAATTGTCCTTTTTGACCTCTTTCAGGTACATTCTAATTGCGTTGGACATGTTGTGGTAGTCTAGGAAATATTTGTGTGATACAGTCTTATTTTAGGTTCCTAGTTTAGTCACACTTGGGATATCATCCCAGATTTTCTGTAAACAGTTTTGATAACTTCCACAGGGATGTTTTACCCTGTGGGAGGTCTTTAAATACTTATTATTTTTCGTAATAAGGAGCATCCTCACTTGTGGGAGAACTAGGCCATGGATTTCTAATACAAACTGAGACAAGAGTTGATGTCTTGCTACAACTCTCACTTTCAATATATCAAGCTTTTGTTTCAAGTTTATGCATGTCACTTTGCAGTTGATTATAGACTACTTTAGCTATCATAATCTATTGCAGGATGATATGATTTGATTAATGTGTTATCCATATCTGATCTCTTTCATCATTTAAAAAGTACAACAATTACTTTGTTTCAGTTAACGAATCACATATTTCTCTTCTTCGTTAATTGAATCATTTCATCTAGATCTTTGCATACAGGTTTATCTAACTATGAAGATTTATAAATCATAAGATTGTTGTAAATTTTTTATGTCTTGTTTGTCCTATAATTATATTTGAAGAGCACAACCGCTTCTAGTTTACGAGAAGCTAGTGGATAATTCAGTGCGGGTTTCTTCCCTCCGATCAGCTAAGACAATCATTGCATACAAGACAAACCTGGAGCGTTTATCCAGGTCAGTTTGTTATTTATTTGGTAGTTAATTTGTTAATATAATTTAAGTAGTTTAGTTAGATATATGTGTAGTTTAGATTTGTAGTTATAGTTAGTATATTAGTTGTTTAGTTTAGTTAGTTTTTTTATTTTATTTCTTTTTCATAAAATCGTAAAAATAAAAATAAAACAATGGCTCGCTGTCTTAGGACAGAATGCAAATTAGTTTTTTAGGTTTTCATTCAAATCTGTAAATTGTAAATTTTGTACATTTTGTGAATAAGATTTATTTCTGTTAGTAGTTAGATATTTAATTTCTTAGATTTAGCCCAGTATTAGATAGTAGATTGTATATATAGAATAGTTAGATTTGTTTAGTTTGTTTTAATAGTTAATTTTAGTTAGATTAGTTTATTAGTTTGTTTTAATAGTTGTTTTTAGTTAGATTAGTTAATTTAGAGTAGTTTTCTTTTTGGTTTTCTTAGGAGTTAGATCGACTAATGGAGCCCCCAAACCCATCAGGGTGGTTCATCCCAAACGGATTGGGTTATTATACAACCCCGGACCGGTTCCACTCTCCCAGTTGATGGACGGTCAATTTCGCCTGTCAACAAATGGCGCTAGAAGGAGGGCCTGAAATTAATTAATGGCACGAGGCAGTTGCAAGACTCCTCCACCACCTAATCGCTCACCTATAGTGACTAGAAGCCATTCGAACGATAATATTCCCCTTCAAAAAACAACTACATCAATCGACGATCCACGGATCACAGTCAAGCCAGCAACCCCTAATCCTACAAGTGGTGACATGCAAGAGAGTGTCCGTCAATATCTTATAAGAACTCATAGTGCCTTAGCCCGTTTGAGGCAACCAAATCGTCCGTTGGACCAACCTTTGGATTTCTCTGATATCATAGAACAATTAGGAGGCACTGATCTCACTATGAATCCTACAGATCCAATCCTAAATCCTGTTGCAGGAGGATCTAGGATACCTCCTTCACCACCTCCATCATCTCCTTCCTCTTCTGGAGGAGATTCTTCTGACAAAGGCAGTTCCCCTTCTCATCCTTCCACACCCACTACACCAATGGAAAACCAGAACAACCCTGCTAGACCTTGGCTCGACCAGGATGCCGTAGTTGTACCTGGAGCTCAAAATCCTTTACCTAAACACCCAGAGAAATGGCTTCCCAAGTTTGACCCTAACTCAAAACAAATCATCAAAGATCACATTAAAAAATTTATGTTAGCCATAAGAATCCACAATGTCGAACATGAAGACGTTGTCTATAGGTTGTTCCCCTATACTGTCGAGGGAAATCCATCCACATGGTACTTTGCCCAGCAACCCCATACCATCGTGTCTTGGGAAAAGTTTGAGTCATGATTTTTGGAAAAGTTCGGAGACGGTAAGCCTCCGGAAGTCCTAGTCATGGACCTTTCTAGCTTAAGAATGAACCCAAAAGAAAAAGTTAAAGACTTTAATCAAAGATTCTTAACACTAAAAAATTGAATCCCTACGGATTCCATGTCTGCCGATAATCTTATAATAGCATACTACACTAAAGCTTTGCATCAAAGTATAGCTATTTGGGTTAAACGATCTAACAAAGCCACATTGTTAGAAGCCTTTGAGGAGGCCAGCCAGATTGAGAAAGACATACTTAGTCTTAAAGACTCTACTAGAAATGAAACAGAGACTAGTTCTTCTTCCAAAAATAAGATCGAAATCCTCCCCAGACCCACTCAAAGTAAAACACAACATGAAAGCTCTGATTTAGAAAACTTAACTAAAGTTGTTCAAAAACTGTCAAATCAAGTTATAGACTTAAAAAGGACAACCAAAGAAGATTCTTCGAGCAAAGGACCTTACAAGCCCCCATTCCAGAATCCTTTTCCTACCAACCGACCTAATCCAACCACCGAAGGCCTTAATCTAGAATGTCTGCAATGTGCCCTTCAAACAATTCTAGAAGCCTAAGATAACTTGATCCCTCCTGAGACTCCTGAGGAGGTAGTTGACCAAGAGACAGTTCAAGAAGAGGAGTCTTCTCCAAACATTTTTGGACACTTCTCGAATATCATATTTCAAGCTAACTTCAAGACAAGACATCCCTATAATACCAGGAGTAAGACAACAAACAAACCTTCTTCCGAAAACACTACAGCTTTGCCTCCAAAGCAATCTAAATCAGCTGAGACTAAACAGAGTAATGTGAACCCCAACTTAGATTATGATGTAGTTGAAGATCTTAAAAAGTTGAGAGCTAACATTTCTGTTTATGAGTTATTGAAATTTCCATTTCTGCTACAAAAAATGTTACAGAATATCTCAGAGAATGGAAAAAATGGCAATTCTAATGGTAACAAGGTTGTGAAGAACAAAGTTCCTCAGAAGACTTCCACTAAAAGCAATCTTGATCCTCAAGATAAAGGAAGCCTTCCTGTAAGTAATGTAAGTAATGTAAATAATGTAAATAATGTAGATAAAGTAGCTTTAGAAACTGCGAGTAAAAATCCACAAGCTACCACTCTTAGTACTCACAAAAATGTACCTCCATTTTTGTTAACTTTCGAAATCTTTAATAGAAACGTGCACAATTGTATGGTAGACTCAGGCGCATCATCCAATGTGATTCCATGGTCTGTATGCCAGACGATTAACGCAGAAGTTGAACCCTCTACTTTATAAATCATACAACTTGATCGGACCAATGTTAAAGTTATAGGTGAACTAAATAATGTGCTTATTAGATTATCATCTAACCCCAAGGTTCATCAATTCATTGATATTATTGTTGTGGATATTCCAGAAGTGTATGGTCTGTTTTTAAGTAGGGACTGGTCGGAGCGGCTACACGACTATTTCGCGACAGATTGGTCTCACCTATGGCTTTCAGAGAACGACAAGCCTAACAAGATCAAGGTAAATCGTGAACGCAACCTTAAGTTCACGGTCACAGATTTAAACGATCCCAACGAACCATTTACACCTTCTGTTGATTCACCCGAAGTACAAAGGATGGACACCTTCTTCGGCAATTTCATGGCTGAGGCTTCATCTATCACCAATCCTGAACAGCAATCCGAGATTGTAGCATATGTGCAGCCAACATCTTCTACGTAACGGTCTCAGGTACCCGATGAAAATAAAATTTGGTCTCTTTATTTTGACGGGTCAAAGTCCAAAGAAGGAGTTGGTGCAAGTTGCGTTATTATCGATCCGGCAGGTAACAAAACATTGATTTCATGTAGGTTAGAATTTGAATGTACTAATAATACTCCAGAATATGAGGCTTTACTGCAAGGTCTTAGAAAAGCTTTGGATATGAACATTCAAAATTTGACTGTCTTTGGCGACTCTGAAATAGTGGTTAGACAGGTAAGAGATTCTATCCACTGTCTGTCTCCGCATCTTAAAAGTTACCAATTTGAGGTATGGAATTTAATGAATAAATTTTCTGCTTTCAATATAAATTCTATTCCTAGATTGAATAACTCAGAAGCGGATTTATTGGCTAATGTAGCTTCTAAACTCTTTCCTGCAGAAGGCTTGTCCCCAGATGCATTCTCCATCGAACTGTTGTTCCGACCATCCGTTCCCGACAACATCACGAACTGGAGAGTCTTTGACGATGATCAACAGATCATTAACGTTCTGCACATGGAAAAAACTTTTCAAGGCGCGGTGATAGACGAACACACGCACAACGACAATTAGGGTGATTTCATGGTAATACCAGACCCGAGAACTCCTGGATCTTCATCGGACATGGTAAAATCAATCCCTAAATCTGTAGTTAGATTAGAGAAGTTTTATGATCTTCAATATAAATTTAAAAAGATAGTCAACTGTAAAACCAATAGTTCCTCATTATCATACGAAAAAGTGAACTTAGGAACTAAGGAAAATCTGCAGTGCATTAATATAGGGTTAGGGTGTTCTGAACAAGAAAAAGTTGCCTTTATTAAATTGTTCAAAGAATTTAAATATGTCTTTGCATGGACATATGATGACCTTAAAACTTTCGACCCTAACATCATACAACATGTCATTCCCATGAAGCCCCAAACCTTACCCTTTCAACAAAAAATGAGAAAAATGCACCCTAAGCTCGAACCGATCGTTCAAAAAGAATTGAATAAGCTCCTAAATGCTAAGATAATTTTTCCTATTAGGCACACTCAATGGGTTTCTAACCTTGTCCCAATCTGGAAGAAAAGTGGGGAAATCCGACTCTGTGTCGATTTTCGAAACCTTAATAGAGCGTCTGATAAAGACAACTATCCTGTCCCTCCCATGGAACAGATCCTTCAACATGTATCTGGTTCTGAGAGGCTATCCTTACTGGATGGTTTCTCGGGGTACAACCAAGTCCTCATGTCTCCACCAGACCAACTTAAAACTACCTTTCGTACCCCGTGGGGCACTTATGCTTATCGAAAAATGCCCTTTGGATTGATTAATGTCGGTTCCACTTTTCAGAGAGCAATGGACATTGCTTTACGAGGCCTAATCAATCAGTCCATCATAGTTTACTTAGATGATTTGATCATTTTTTCTAAAAACAAAACCGATCATCTAGATCACTTACGAGCCGTTCTACAGCGATGTCGTAAATACGGCATCTCCTTGAATCCTAAAAAATCCATCTTTGCAGTAGAACAGGGTAAACTCTTGGGATTTATTGTGTCAAGCGAAGGGATGATTATCGACCCCGAAAGGACTCAGGTCATCACAAAACTCCCCCCCCCTACTTCCAAAAAATCTATGAAGTCTTTCTTAGGCCAGATTAACTTTGTGAGAAGATTTGTCCCCAGTTTCTCCGAAATGGTTAGGCCTTTGCATAACCTAATTAAGAAAGACACCCAGTATCACTGGGGACCTCTAGAAAATCAAGCTTTTAATGCAATAAAGAAGGCCATAATAGACGCTCTGTCTCTCACGAGCCCAAACTTTTCTCAAGACTTTACACTCTACACTTTTGCTTCTGATCGTTCCTATGTCGTCGTCCTAACCCAAAAGAATGTCGAGAACAATGAAGTACCCATTTCCTTTATGAGCTCTGCTTTCAAAGGCACTGAACTTAATTACCCTGTGGCAGATCGGAAAGCCTACGTTGTTTTCAAAGAAGTCAAGCACTTCTGGTCCTATCTTTTGAAGTCAAGGACAAAAGTCATTGTCCCCTACCCAGCCGTCAGGAACCTGTTAGTGCAGAAGGAACTAGGTGAAAAGAGAGCTAACTGGGTCACCTCCTTACAGGAGTACGACTTAGAAATCGCCCCAACTCAGATAGTGAGAGGCCAAGGGTTATGCAAGTTAGTTGTTGATTCAGCACCAAGACAACAAGAAGAAAGTGATACGTCAAACCTAGGACAACAAGATCAAGATCTAATCTGTTGCGCACAAAGCTCTGTCAGTCCTTGGTATGACGATATAAGATTCTGTATTAAACATGGGTCAGCCCCCTGTCACCTGGATCCCACTAAAATAAGAGCGTTGAGATTAAAGTCTGCCTCCTTTCATCTGGTTAATGGTATCCTGTTTCGTCAAAGTTTTGATGGCGTACTAATGCGTTGTCTTGAAAAAGACGAAGCAGAAAAAGTCTTGCTAGAGTTGCATGCAGGAGAAGCTGGTGGTCATTTTGGTGGTGACACCACCACCCATAAGGTTTTAAGAGCTGGTTATTACTGGCCCACGCTTTTTAGAGACTCCCATGCCTTGTGTCATAAGTGTGTTATTTGTCAGAAAGCATCGGGGCGGTTACAAAAACCAGCCTTTCCTTTGCAGCCCGTTTCAGTAGACTCTCCTTTTCAGCAATGGGGCCTTGATATCATAGGTCCGATCAACCCCCCGTCCTCACAACAACACAAGTTTATTGTGACAGCCATGGATTACTTTACCCGGTGGTCTGAAGTTGTCGCGTTAAGAACTGTCAACACCAGTCAGGTCATTTCCTTTCTAAACTCGAATATTATCACTCGTTTTGGTATCCCTGATTGTTTGGTATTCGATAATGCTTCTTACTTTTCCTCTCTTGAGATGAGAGAGTTCTCTTTGGAAAAGAGAATTAAATTGAAGTATTCTGCTAGCTACTACCCCCAGGGCAATGGATTGGCAGAATCGAAAAATAAGAACTTAATTAAAATCATCAAGAAAATGGTGGTTGAAAATCACAAAAATTGGCACAATGCACTGTTAAACGCACTGTGGGCTGATAGGGTAATACCAAAATATGTTGTAGGTAACTCCCCCTTTTTTCTCGTTTATGGAAGAGAAGCAATTCTGCCAACTCACATTCTTCTTCCTTCACTTCAGTTATTGCAGAAAATTCAAGAAGAAGATTGTCCCCCTTTGGAAAACTGAATTAACGCTTTGATGAAGCTAGAAGAGGTAAGAGCCCAAGCTAAATGTAAGTTAGATCAGCATCAACTATTGGTTAAAAGATGGTTCGATTCTAACTCTGCTTCTGATAGGAATTTTGAAGTAGGTGATCTCGTCTTGAAATGGGACAAACCACATGAGGGAAAGGGAGAGCACACGAAGTTTCAAAACTTGTGGCTTGGACCGTTTTTAATTGCTGAAAAGTTGGGCCCCAGTTCTTTTCGATTGCAAAATCTAGAAGGGCAGCTTGACACCTATCCGGGAAATGGCCAAGCCTTGAAAATATACTTTTCTTGATGACAACCCTTGTATATTATGTACATATTTTTCTTTTGTTTGTTTTCGTTTGTTTTTTGTTTTTAATTTTTCCTTTGAGTTTATCAGCTTGTGTTTTTTTGGAAATACACATACCTGTATATCGAGCTATTAAGACTAAGAAAAACAGAAAATTCCTTCGCTGAAATGACTGCTAAGAAAATTGTATAAACATTAATGGTATTTTTCTGAAATTTATATCTGTGTTGGCAAAAAGTTTGTTGTTTGAAAGAAGTTGACTGATTTCGATCTCTGAGTAAAGCTTGTCATGATCATCTATTATCTTTTTATTCTGTCCCTTTTCCTTAAGGGAATGACTCAGAAGATGTCTCCCTGCTTTAGTAAGTTGGTTTTGTAAATGAACCATCTCTGGATCTTAATAAAGGACAGTTCTAAAAAAAAAATTCTGATGAGGTCTAAAAAAAAAAAATATGTTAAAATATCATAATTTTCAACATCACCCCGCTCAACTATATATCTTTGAAGAAAAACCAAACAAAATAAATTATTAATGAGAGCTGTGGGAAGTGCTTGTAAACCCACCGGGATACTGAATAGGTCTGTTGGCAGTGGGTAAATGCATGCATGACGCCAAGACAACTTTGCTGGGGTACTGAACAGGCCTGCTGGCAGCGAAGCAATGTCGGGTATATGAAAATTTGCAAATAAGAAACCTCTTAATGTCCTTTATTTTGATCTAGAACTTCTTGGCAAGATACAGATGTTAGAGTGGGTTAAATGGAAACCCTGTCGAGGCTATGGATGCCTGCTGGCAGCAGTGGCTCTGTCAACAGTATTGGATATTTTATCTTTAACATCGTGACTCATTGGTCTTAAGACTATTATCTATTTTCATATTTTAAAACACTGCTGGAATAATTGGTTAATGATGATGTTTATACGATTTTTTGGTTGTTGTTTTTGAGTTGGAATTATCTTTGCTATCCTAATCTGAATTTGTTCTTTTGGCAGAGATAACTACTTCTACCAGTGTGTCGCCATTGTTGGTAGCCAATTCACATTTTTCTGTTGTCTTATAAGCTGCCTACACCAATGTTTTGCAAACCTTAATTTTTCGTTGCATCGCTCAAATAAATGACACTTTTATTTTTGCGCCATTTGCACACTTACCTTCATTTTTGTTTTCACAACTGTAAGCATGAAAACTTCGTCTTTCGAAGTCGCGTTAAAATCATTATTGAATTGTTGTTATCATTCTTGTCGATATGCCCATTGCATTTTACTTATCATTATGCAGTTGGCAAAACCTTTTGATCTGTACTCATTGGACATTCTTTGTTTGATTATGTAATTTCGTTTCATAAGTAATTGAGGTTGTGACGCATTGGTGATTGGATTTATATGCTCTTTGATTTGATCTACTTGACCATTGTTTTCATAAAAATACATAGGTGTTATGGTTAAACCCTTGATATATATCATTTAATATGACACCTAGTTCATATTATCAAAACCTTTGGCATTAACTTGGTATTGGTTTCGATTTGTGTGTTTGGTTCTAAAACTATGGCATAACTTTTGATTGCGCGATTGGTTTATCCACTTACCAAAGGTTTCGATTGATTCATTGAAATGGCATAATTGTAAAACATATGTGTTGTGATTTGAATAGTTGAAAGCGTCGGTGGTTGTACCATTGGTAATGACTATTCTGCATGAACAGAAATAGCTCCACCACCTTCACACGATGTCATTAATGCTTACCCCTATCCTTGTTTTGACTCTGCTAGCATCGGGTAACCCTTCGAGCATTCTGCTCTTGTGTATGCTATGATTCAAACCCTGGTTCATTCACATTGACCACCGTGTTCTCTTCTATATGGCGTCGGTGGTGTGAATTGAACCGAACAGTAGTCAAGCCTTGCTACTGTTAGATAATACCCAAAAAGACTTAGAGGATAGTGGTTGGCTCACGTTTGTACAGAGGTTTGAGGGTTTTAATCTGTTTGTTGCATAGAAGTTCACTCTGAATTTTGATGGGTGTAGGGAAAAGATAGGTGACATTCAGATTGAAATCAATGAAGAATTCATTAGCTCTTGCACAGGGTTAGCAGCCACGGGCCAGCGATGGTTTAAAAATTCTAAATTTGAGGAGGTTCCATGGCCACTACTGTTTGTCTCGCGAAAGGTTACATCCTGTGACAGAGGTATGCCAATTTACACGCTTAAACCAAGGTGGCATGATCTGTTGATAGTGGTTAAACAATTCGTGACCTGTGAGGGTCGATATGTACTGGTTTTTCTTTATCACCTTCGACTGTTAATGAATTTTATGGGTTATCCATTGAATATGCCATTTTACTTCCAGTGTAGCCTTTATAAAATTTCAAAAATGTTTAAATGAGAAAAGGCTGATAGTAGCTTGTTCCACCACGGCCTAATTAGACTCATCGTTGTTCACCACTTACATCTTTTCGGTGATAGTTGGCAACCTTTTATCTCTTGAAATGGTTTTGCTGATATAGAGCTTGTCCAAATTGACAAGCCTGTGGTTAGTGAAACTAAGGTCGAGCCACCCGTTCCTTTCCATGTCCTACTGCCCGCTCCTAAACCTTCGATCGACCCTGATATCGATCTACCTGACGTTATAACTGAGAGGGTTGAAGCTGTTAGAAATCCTATGAGCAAAAAGGTCAAGGGAAACCCTACTGTCGACGGAAAAGGTAAAAAGAATGCTCGACTTATATCAAGACTTGATAGGAATAAACATAAACCTAGTGTTGAGCAGAATCCCATAGTCCTCAGTGAAGACTCAGACTCTAACATCGAACGCTTCCTAGATAGTGAGTACCCTTACTCCCAAGGATTGTGCTCCGAGCCACCCTACGACTTCGTTTCTAATTTACCCCCTTGCCTAAAGAATAATCCTAGTTATCTAGGGATCAAGTTTCCTAGTGAAACCCTTGGTGATTTAACCAAACCCTCACCTGCATTTTTGAAGCCCAGACAGTCATCATGTGACCAATGTAATGTGTGGTTGGAACGCTACTATACTGACGTTCCCTTATTATAGTCGAAAATCAAATCATTGGAAAATCAAGTTACAATGTTTACAAGCCAAAGGGACAAGCTTCAAGCAAATGACATGAAGCATAAAACTACTGGTTCCATCGTATTTAGGAATGTCGAATCGGCTATAGCCTTCGTGAATTCCAAAATGTCATGATCAAGTTGTTTGCTCGTCATCCAGGTATGAATTTCGATATCATTTTCGTTTTGTGAATTGCTAGGATTAATATAATGAATTGAGTTTGGTTTTCAAATAGCTTTGTCTATTATTCGAAATGACTCTATTATAGCCATATCAAAAATGGTTATGTTGTTCATCCTGTACATTTTTTTCGTTTTGCTAAAATTAAATGAAGTTTTGATTTGGTTACACGATTTGGTCGTGCCCAGTTTAGCAATTGATTGGTTTTCATTGGGTTTGATTCGTTTGTCTGTTGGTGTGAGTTAATGTGATCAATGGTGTGTGCCTTCGCTTGGATTTTGTTTGTATCTGACCTATACAGGAGATTTTTTATGCTAAAATTAGAGAACGACCATGTTTTGATTTGGTATGATTTCGTTGTGGTTGGATTATATCGGCTCTTATTTTATGGTGTGATTTTGGAACGATTTCGTGAGTTTGACTGTTATGATCTTTTAATATGTTATGTGATGTAATCTTCTAAATCAAGAATACAACTCTATTCGACTTCGATTTGGAAAGAACGACTCTGTTTTGTATGGAAACAATATTCTCATTTGGCCTGTGCAGAATATATCTTCACCGAAATCATGGAACTATTTTGATTCACAACGACTATGTCAAACTCAAACTGTTCGATTCGCTATTGATTTGATTGGGTTGTTGCATATTTTGAGTTAGCATGATTGTTTTCATGAGTTGGATTCATATCGAAAACAGTCTTGATGTTTCTCTATTGATTTTGATTTTCAAAACGAGTTTGTTAACTCAGATCGACTTATGTTATCTCTGTCGAATTCGTATGATGAAATCCAGTTAATAGTTCGTTTTGAAATGAATTCTAGTAATAATTTCGTTGGAAGTCAATCGATTTCGTCCGCCCCCAATTGAAAATAATAAACGATTAGGTGAATCCCACAGACCCTGTTATCAACCGATTGAATCCATTATGATTTCGTTTACATACCCGTTTTGATTTGATTCGCTAATAACATGGATCGTTTGTTGTGTTTAATATATTGTGATCAATTTGAGAAAATGATCCTGTTAATTTGTTTGGATTCAAACTAATTTTGTGGATAGCTGAAGAAACTATTTGTCATTTCAATTGGTTATGAATCGATTTCATTACTGTCGGTTATCCAATATGATTTCGTTTACCCGATTTTGCGACAACAAACGAAACAGAGTATATGCATCTTTGTAGTCGTTTGATTGATCTTAGTCTTGTTTTGATCTCAAATTAGTATAACAATTTCAATTTGAATGATTCGTTTGTCTTTCAAATAGCAATTAGATACTTGTTAATAGTTTTAATATAATTCTTTAAATATTTTAATTGATTTTAATGTTGATTTTGTGTCTGATTTAGACCAGCTAAAGAATCGCAAGATTCTGTAGCTAGTCTTTAGAACTAGATTTTTTTTTACTTTATCAACAAAATATCCTCTTAACTTGTCCTTTTTGACCTCTTTCAGGTACATTCGAATTGCGTTGGACATGCTGTGGCAGTCTAGGAAATATTTGTGTCATACAGTTTTATTTTAGGTTCCTAGTTTAGTTAGACTTGGGATATCATCCCAGATTTTCTTTAAACAGTTTTGATAACTTCCACAGGGATGTTTTACCCTGTGGGAGGTCTTTAAATACTTATTATTTTTTGTAATAAGGAGCATCCTCACTTGTGGGAGAACTAGGCCATGGATTTCTAATACAAACTGAGACAAGAGTTGATGTCTTGCTACATCTTTCGCTTTCAATATATCAAGCTTTTGTTTCAAGTTTATGCATGTCACTTTGCAGTTGATTATAAACTACTTTAGCTATCATAATCTATTGCAGGATGATATGATTTGATTAATGTGTTATCCATATCTGATCTCTTTCATCATTTAAAAAGTACATCAATTACTTTGTTTCAGTTAATGAATCACATATTTCTCTTCTTCATTAATTGAATCATTTCATATAGATCTTTGCATACAGGTTTATCTAACTGTGAAGATTTATAAATCATAAGATTGTTGTAAATTTTTTATGTCTTGCTTGTCCTGTAATTATATTTGAAGAGCACAACCGCTTCTAGTTTACGATAAGCTAGTGGATAATTCGGTGCGGGTTTCTTCCCTCCGATCAGCTAAGACAATCATTGCATACAAGACAAACCTGGAGCATTTATCCAGGTCAGTTTGTTATTTATTTGGTAGTTAATTTGTTAATATAATTTAAGTAGTTTAGTTAGATATGTGTGTAGTTTAGATTTGTAGTTATAGTTAGTATATTAGTTGTTTAGTTTAGTTAGTTTTTTTATTTTATTTCTTTTTCATAAAATCGTAAAAAAAATAAAATAATAATGGCTCGCTGTCTTAGGACATAATGCAAATGAGTTTTTCAGGTTTTCATTCAAATTTGTAAATTGTAAATTTTGTACATTTTGTGAATAAGATTTATTTCTGTTAGTAGTTAGATATTTAATTTCTTAGCGTTAGCATAGTATTAGATAGTAGATTGTATATATAGAATAGTTAGATTTGTTTAGTTTGTTTTAATAGTTAATTTTAGTTAGATTAGTTTATTAGTTTGTTTTAATAGTTGTTTTTAGTTAGATTAGTTAATTTAGAGTAGTT
>ML824140.1:68241-91296 GCA_009831015.1 Picea engelmannii | reverse complement strand
GTATAAAATATAGTTGGAGCTCGACAAACTCTGGTTCAAGTCCAAAGAGATGTTGTTTATATCTATTTCAACATTTTTCATATTATTTTATTTTAATAGTATTTTTGTTGGCCCAAATGTAAAACCATGTTCCAATTTGCATTTCTCAAGTGGAGATGTGTTTGTGAAGACACATTTCCTTGAACCACAGTCCAGGGGCAGGGAAAGTGCAACATGGACTGTTTGTTGAGCAGACATTTGTTGAAGATTAAGCAATGTATTTCCAAGTGCATGTATCATTTGCATAGTATCAATATGATTTTTTTCATGTTCTTTGCCTATTCTTCTGAATGCACTTGTCATAGATTTGCCAACCTTTGTCATGTACGAGGCACAATATGATGTTGTGGCATATGCATTGAGGACATATTGTGCGTCTGTATTTGCATTCCACATAACTGGCTGGTACTTGAAGAAATTGTTGTTCCATATATGTAAAAGTTTTCGTTTAAGGCAAACTGTTGGTTGTTTAAGTGTAGATTGTATGCATTGGATGTGCTCAACTTCTGTTAGATTTAGCTTTGCCAAGAAGTCTTGGAAGCTCATTAAGTCATCAAAGTCTCCTTGTTCTAGAAATGCGAACAAAGATTTAGATTTCTCAATGAGAACATTGTCCTCCAAATTAATTGGCTCTATGACTCTTGTTGTTCTCATTGGTGGCATAGAGAATTTGTATCTGAAATGTGAATTTTTTCATTTTTTACAACTTCTTATATAATAATGTCTATGAACTTTGGCAAGCCCCGGATCCAAATGATCTGTGTTGCATGCCATGCATTTGTTCAGAAACTACTCAATCTGTGAGATGTTGTCATTTCCATAGACCGGTGCACCCTCTGTCCACAACAGTGCATGGCCATGCCCACTCCCTCTATTATGGAATTTGGTCACAAAACAATAGTCCGATAGTAGTCACAAAACAATGCTTGGTCAATTCACTCACTCGTTTGTTGTTTGTTGCTTACTCTTGTTTGCTTCAACTTTGCAAGGTTGAAGTCCTGCATCTGCAGTTGGCCCTATTGTTGCACTTTGCATGGTTGGGATTTTGCATCTGTGATTGGAACTGCATTTCTGGCGTTCTGCATTGACAGGTAAGTTTTAGTGCCAGGGTTGCACTCAAACGTATGGTTTTTAGGAACAAAAAATTTGAGGAAAACATTCGATTTCCCTTTTTATATCTCACTAAGGGTGCAACAGAGGTGGGTTATGTGCCCAACATTGAAATTCAAAGAGGAACAAGACATTTTGGAAGGGAACGTAATGAAAAAAATGCACCAAATGTATTGTCTTCACAGAAGAACAAGACAACATCACACTCTTGTTTCTCTGTCAAACATATTGTTTCCAGGAACATAAAATATGAGGAGAACATTCAATTTCCTTTTTTATATCTTACTATGGCTGCAACATAGGTGGGTTATGTGCCCAACATTGACATTCAAAGGAGAACAAGACATTTTGGAAGGGAACAACATGAAAAAAATGCACCAAACACATGGTTTTCAGGAACAAAAAATACGAGGATAAAATTTGTTTTCCTTTTTTTTTATATGTCACTATGGCTGCGACAGAGGCGGGATCTCTGCTGAACAATGACGCTCAAGAACAAAACCAAGAAAACATCACACTCCTGTTTCTCTGGTCGTAGTAGTCACATAAGAATATGTTCTGCAAGAGGATTTTGGCTCAGGCATTCCTTGTATTGAAAATGATTACTTGCAAACTGAAAATAACAACCAACGAACAGGAATGCAACCACGACACTGAGACTTACCGGTGAATGGGGAACGACATAAGCACAACCCCAATCGTGGATGCAGAATCCTTAGCGTGCAAAATACAACAACGGGTCCAACTGCGGATGCAGAACCCCAACATTGCAAAGTTGAAGCAAACAAGAGCAAGCAACAAACAACAAACCAATGAACAAGCACCTAGAGGTCCAACTGTAGCTGCAAGACCTCAAGTTTGCAAAGTTGAGTCAAACAACAAAAAGCAGCATCCAACGAACCAATGAGAAAGCATCAACTAGTCAACCAGTAATGTTGATGAAGAACAATATTGCCCAAATTCACTGCAGACAAGATTATATCAAAAAATCGGAGGAAAATGTATTGTAACACACCTGTTAAGCAAACATTTCAGGCTGGGAGGCATGTCAGGTAAACATTTAAGGTTGTGAGGACCGTCCAAAGGCCTCCCACTGTGTAAACATTTAAGAAAGTTGCAGTTTGCACGGTTGGCATTCTGCATCCGCAATTGGAACTGCGCTTCTGTTGTTCCCCATTCACGGGTAAGTTTAACTACCATGGTTCCCTCCCTATTCGTTGTTTGTTTTTTCCAGTTTGCAAGTAAGAATTTTCAACACTAGGAATGCTCAAAATCCTCTTGCAGAACATCTTTGTATGTGACTACTATGACTAGAGAAACAAGACTATAATGTTGTCTTGGTCTTGTTCTCGAACATCAATGTTCGACACATAACCCACCTCTATCGCAGCCATAGTGACATATAAAAAAGGAAATCAAATTTTCTCCTCACTTTTTCTGTTCCTGAAAACCATACGTTTGGTGCATTTTTTTTTTTAGACTGCACCTCATATTTTTTTTGCATTGCTATTTTCCAACGACTCCTGGTGTGATGTCCAGGACATGGAAGCGGGCACATGTGATTAGAAGGGAACAACCTGGAAAAAAAATGCACCAAACGTATGGTTTTCAGGAACAAAAAAATGAAGAGAAATTTCGATTTCCTTTTGTATATGTCACTATGGCTGTGATAGAGGTGGGTTCTATGTCGAATATTGACGTTCAAGAACAAGACCAAGACAACGTCACATTCCTAGTTCTCTGGTCGTAGTACTCGCATACAAGGATGTTCTGCAAGAGGATTTTGACTCAGGCATTCCCAATATTGAAAATTTCTACTTGCAAACTAGAAATAGCAAACAACAAACAACAAATAGGAAGGTAAACATGACACTGAAACCCACCCATTAATGGGGAACAACATAAGCGCAGTTCCAATCGCAGTTGCGGAATCCCAAGCATGAAAACTGCAATAAGAGCAACGAGCAAAGAAGAGCAAAAGCAACAGGTAAACAAGAAACCAATGAACACGCACCAAGAGGTCCAAGTGCAGCTGCAGGACCTCAACTTTGCAAAGTTGAATCAGACAACAATAAACAACATCCATCGAACCAACGAGCAAGCATCAACCAACGAACCAGTAATGTCGTCGAAGAACAATATTGCCCATATTCACTGCAT
The DNA here is from genome assembly GCA_009831015.1 of Picea engelmannii. NCBI lineage: Eukaryota > Viridiplantae > Streptophyta > Pinopsida > Pinales > Pinaceae > Picea > Picea engelmannii. Next base: position 87,987 of record ML824140.1, on the reverse strand, counting down.
ACAACATTGTATAAAAAAAATCAGAGGAAAATGTATTGTAACAGACCTGTTAAGTAAACAATTAAGGCTGTGAGGCTTGTTAGGTAAACATTTAAGTTTATCAGGACCATCCAAGGGCCTCGCGCTATGTAAACATTTAAGAAAGAATGTAGTGTGGCATGCCTGTTTACGTACACAAAATAATTATTATAGTATTTTATAATAATATAAAATAATAACAATAGTTCGAATAATAGAGACTATGCAAAAAAAAAATTAGTCAAAGGACAAACTAATATGAAGTCAACTAATAAAAAAACTGACTCTTGATGCTCAAAACTTTGGATATCTAAACGTTTTAATAAAAATAGTAAAAATTCAGAAAGACCGTAGATGATCAAAAACTTTGGATATGCTAAGATATAAAACATTGGGAATAACGAAGCTAGCAATAAGACCTCCAATCTGTTATCCAATCAGATCATGACATATATGGTATTTTTTATTATATGCAAAACAATGTTTTTAGTTCTCTAGTTCCAACAATAGAGATTATGCAAATATTTTTAGTCAAAGGACAAACTAATATGAAGTCAACGAATTATCGATCATTATAGTCCCTCTATGCCTTCGATAGGGACTAATAACAGAATTTTGTATTCTTGATTAGAAAGACTGCATAACATATTCTAACTTCCCAAAACAAGCTGAATAACAATATTTTGTTATGTAAGTGTGAAAGACTGCATATGAATATGACAAGAAGTCTCTTATCCCATACCCATTTTCTTATCTTCAACATTCATCTTTGGTTATATTAGTTTTTTTGGGTTGAATGTCATTGTGTGTCAATTCTACTCTAAACTTACTCGTTCATTGAAGTAATTATTGGGTTATAGCCTGTGGGTTATGTGCAAATTGTTGGCATGTTTTTTTATTTATTTAAAAATTCTTAAAATGATATATTTTTAAAAATTGATTCAATATTAACTAAATGGAGAATTTATTCAAGTAAGTTCAATTCAAAATACTTTCATTATTTTCAATTATTTATGGTATATATTTTAATAGTGAAGGCCAGAGAAGTGGTTTTGAAAGCATAGTCAAATTTTGATGCTTAACTAAAGGGGTTACATTTTTGTAAATATAAAAAGCATAGTTTAAATGTTTTTTTTAGTGTTTTTACAAGTATATTTTATGATTAATTTTGTCCAAAATCCGGCCAAAAATTGTTGGAACTCCATATTTGAGTGATCGAGTTTGTATAATTCTAGTGCTCTAAGGGTTTATCAGGGTGTTGAATCTATTTATACATTCAAACATGCAATTTAAATAATAGAAACTAGAAATTTCACTAAGATCTTTTTCACCCGAATTCCAATGAAAAAGTTCAAAAAATCAAATGTTTAGACAACATCAATATAAAATAATCAAAGTAAATATTTTGATTTCATTTTTTAATTAAAAATTATACTTTTGAATTTTAATAAAAGTTATAATTTTTATTTTATATGCAAATAATATGATGTTTTAAAATTTTGTATGATGGAAATATTGTTACATATGTGTTTAGCACTTAAATATCAAATTCAAAAAATTATAATATTTATAACAAATAAATCATAATATTTATAACCCCCCGGATGGGGTGTTAGTTGGGCACAGGTGTCAAGATGGAGGGGACGACGTCTGCCAGCGCAGTACCAGCCACGTGACTAGCGCATGCACCTCCCCTCCTCCCAACACGATGGATTTTTGCAGCTTTCATTCATACCAACACACCATTAACACTTCGAGTGCACTCTTCTCTGCCTCCTCATCAGATCTATGGAGCCTCCATTATTGTGGCCACCTCTGCACGTGTGCGTCCTCCCTCTCCAGCATTATTCATACCATGGCACTCCTCGGCTGGTTCATCAATTCTTCCTCTTTTCACCAGAGCCATCACGCGGTTTGCACTCCTCCCGGGTACTCACCTGCTACGCTAGCCATTTCTCAGTGCATGCTTACCTTCTTCTTGCTTCGACCATGTCTCGATTGCGGGGGAAATCCAAGTGGGGTTCGACTTGGTACCAAAACATGCCACGGATGGCCATTTGGCCTTAACCTTCCGCCGCACCTTTGCACAGCTCTCCGCCTTCTTCGCCCTCCTCCTCTGGCCAGTCCTCTCAGAGCCAAAGTGGCCTCCCGCCTCTTTCCTTGCCTTGGGCTTGCCGAGTTGAGTGGTTCAACCTCTTGGGAAACTCACTGGGATTTTCCCCAGGGCCATTGCCAAACCTGGTCTCTTCCTCGCAACCTCCCTTGGTTGTCCCACCAAATTCTCCTAAGAGTTCAACTCCTGCGCCACCGCCAGTGCACTCACCACCAGTCCAGTCTCCAAGGGAGGACACCTTTGTCCACCGGGATAAACCACATGACCTACCCCACTACTGCTCGGATAGCGCCACCTGTGCAAAGTTCCAAGATGACCTTGCAATTTTGCAAGACCTGGTATTCAAGGTTCGCAAGGAGGTGGATGACCTATGGTTCCGTCTGGAAATTCTAGACAAGAAGGGGATGCAAATTCTGCAACTGCTCTCTTCTCTGCATGGCTCTCGACACTCCACAGAACAGGCACCCAGTGCACTAGCGGCCTTAGCGACGGTCTTGGTTCCGGCTCTCCAAATGTCACTAGTGGACAACGCGACAATATGCGCGACTTCGACTCTCTAGGCGCCTACATTGGACAATGTGGCATGCAACAGGTCGGTTGCTTGAGCCACGACATCTACACAGGTGTCAGACTGCATGGCATGTTTTTAGTTTTGTTTATATTTTGACAACTGTACTTTTGGACAATTCTCTTTTTGTCTGTCATAAGTCAGTCCTAGAAGTTCTAGAAGCTCGGACAAATCGGTTTCCCCACGGGGCAAGTCTATTCCAGATGTTTAAAACTGATGTCTGAATCTTGGGTTGATTTTGGTTTAGAAGGCACTGGCTGAATTAGTTTCCCTCCGGGACAATTCAATAATTACAGTCCTAAGACAAACTTGGCGACACTGTAATTTTTGGCTCTGAAAGGTTTTATATATATATATATATATACTTACTTACAAAAAAAAATTATAATATTTATAACACATAATAATATTATTATATGTTAGTCAAGTATATATTTAAATATAAGTAAAAGTAAAAATATATTTTTGAAAAAGAAAAATTGAATATGTATATTTATTTGAAGAACATGTGTTTCCTCCTAAGAAGTCACAAGTTCAAATCCAGAAGGGAGTAGGGTATGTATACCTCAGTAGACTACAGTCAAACCACTAGCGGAGGGGGTCCCTTGTCCCACAAACAAGGGGGTCTCATACACCAATTTGGTGTCTGGCTTGGTTGTGACCTTAAAATTAGATTATTATTATTATTAATATAAAAATTACTTGAAAAACAAATTTATGATTTTACAAAATTAAAAATATGATTTACATAAAATATAGACTTAACTACTCAAATATAAAAATTCAAAAATTTCTCTCTAGATATTAAATAAAATTAAACATAAAATATCCTTAAAAAAATCATATTTAAATTACAAATAATAATATAATAATAATAATAATTATTATTATTATTAAATATTAAATAAAATTAAACATAAAATATCCTTAAAAAAATCATATTTAAATTACAAATAATAATATAATTATTATTATTATTAATCGTTTCATGTTCTAACTTTCATTAAGATATACAATTAATCTCTAAACATTAACATACATTATTGCATGGTCTACAAGCGTTCTCTAATCATTTTTGTATATTAGGAATCTCACGAACATGATATCCACATAAGCATGTCTCGTTTTTTTTCAAAATTTAAAATTAATTTAATATAATATTAAAAAATAATGTTCATGCATTATTAAATTTGGTTAATGGAATTTGCAAATAAAAATATATAAAAAGTAAATAAGTATCGGAGCAAAATAAGAATAAAAGATTAAATTAAAAAAGAATTAAAGATATAAGAATAAAAGATCAAATTAAAAAAGAATTAAAGATAGAAAAGAGAAAAATTACATAGACATAAAACAAAATTTGAGAGAAAAGAAGATGTTTATGAGAAAAGAAGGGAGGGTAATCTTTCTTATAATTGAGGTAAGAAAAGTGAATTCAAAGAAAAGTGAATTCAATATGATATAGTGGTTTTTTATTGTGATGCAATATGAGTTGTAGTAGATGTTTATGAGAAAAGAAGGGAGGGATAATCTTTCTTATAATTGAGGTAAGAAAAGTGAATTCAATAAGATATAGTGGATCTTTATTGTGATGCAATATGAGTTATAGTGGATTTTTATTATGATGAAATATGAGTTTTAGATAATATAAGAGATTTAACGTAGTGTGTTAACGTTCTTTTAAAAGAGGAAAGGATATGTGTATCTTTATGTCAATAATTGAAGTAGTGTGACAAGTTATTTTGGATGGAGTTAGATTTGGAGGTATGTAATTGCTTTATCTAGAATTGATTGAGCACTTTAATAAGAAAGGTAATATACTATGGTTTTAACACTCAATTTAAGATCTCAAAAGTATAGTGATCTCTAAATAGAAAATATTATCCACAATATAGTTTATAATTTGTCAAATTTGAGAAAATGAAGTGGTATTGTGATTTGGACTCCTTATTATGTAACTTTTTTTTTTCAAAGAAAATTTGCTCGAAATTATATTAGGCTTATAATTTCATTTACATCATCAAAACCATGTCAATGGTCTTCCCACAAGTTCAATACAAAACATAACTAGTCACTACTAAAGATATATTTAACTGTCCTTACCCAAAAAATCTCTATGTTCATTGACCCTACTGTGTTAAACCAGTCAAAGATGATTACTAATCCATCACAAAAAAGGATATTGGATCATACAACAAAATTCACATTCTTCAAAAAGCAAAATTATAGTTCTGTTCTTCACAAAATCATAAACAAAACACCCCAATATCCAATGTACTAAGGCCTGCCCAAAGAGATACCACCATTAAAAGAGTTTTATATGAGTCGGCGATTCAGGCTTCCCATTATCCATAAAGTAATAAGTCAATCTGCCTGAAGACCCGAGCAATGCTTGTTTGGAGGGGAGATCTACTTCCTTGTTGTGCTCCCTGAAGATGTGTATATAGTTGATTTCTTGAAACTGTGAAGATAATTCCTTTGTTCTGCGTTTCCAACCTTCTAAACTGTTGGCCTTTAAAATACAAATGTTGTTGAGCCAATCAATAATACCCTTCGAGTCCCTGAGGATTTTTAGCTTTGTAATATTCCACTGTTTTGCTAAGATTAAAGTCACCCATGCCCCCAGTAATTCAGCTTTTGAATTTGTGCCACTGCCTCCATTTATGTGCCATCTATATACTTTTTTAGCATAAAACTTGAAGACTCCCCCAGCCCCATGGTTCATGCCTTTTAAAATAGATGCCCCATCGAAGAAAGCAATTAAATGATCAATAACCTCTATCACTGGGTCCTTTTAATAGCATTTTTTATTTTTGGGCTATTACTAGGGCAGTAGCTCCTAAGAGTTTTAATAAAGACAACCATCCAGTAAGGGGTTTTATCCTCAATTAAAGCTTGGTTTCTTTCGTGCCAAATGTTACAACAAAGATGGACAGCCAGTAAAATTGAGCAGTCTTTGTCTCTCATCGAGGCCTCAAAGCAATGACAAAGTGACTGTCCATTCCAGTGAAATTTTTTGTTGAGACGGATAGCTAAATTTTTCCAAACTGTCTGGGTAAATCGACAGTGGACAAAGAGATGATCCACGTCTTCATTTTCAGACTTGCATAAAGGGCACCGCCCAGGGCCCTGCCAACCTTTACCCTGCAATACTTGCCACGTTAGTATTTTGTTTTCGACAACCAACCAGATAAAAAGTTTTTTCTTCAATTCGATTTCCCACTTTCATAACTTATATTTCCACCCCTTTGCCCGTGGCCACTCAAAGGTAGAAATAAGTGTTGCATAAATATTTTTAACTGTCATTCTACTCGAGGAATCCCCTCCTGTCCAGATTAAAGTGTCCTCCTTCTCACATAGAGAAACCCCTGCCTCATTTAAATCTCTACGATATTGATCCCATTCAGCTTCTAAATTACCCCAGATCCCCAGATCATTTGCGCTAATCCATTTTTCAGAAGATGTAATCAGGTATTGATAGACCGAAGTCAGATCCAGGGTAACAATCCCTTTTTGGGTGAGGATTGTTTTCATCTGATCGGACAGGATGGCCTTTTGTCCTAAGCCAAAAATTTGATAAATGCTACTTCCAGGATAAATGCTACTTCCTTTCCCTGGTGTCTAGCTCAGCAAATGAAGGATTACATGTACAGAATGTACCATGTTGTTCCACATCCTCAATGCCGCATTCACTTTATTGTTAGTGAGTCTTACCCATTCAATAACCGTAAATTTCTTCAGGTACTTATCTCTTATGAGTTTATGCCATATCCCCTGTAGAGTTAAGACCCTCCACAATGAATTTGCGTTGAGTGTCGTATTGAATAATGCTAGATTTCTTATCCCCCATCCCCCAGATTTTTTGGGTCTTGAAAGTAGATCCCATCTACATAAATGGATTTTTTGAGAATCTTTGCTACCATTCCATAAAAACGTGAACATCAATTTCCGAATTTGATTTAAAACGGATCAAGGAATGGCTTCCAATGACATCCAATACACTGGTTGGCCTTCTAAAACTGATTTCACCAGTGTATATCTACCCCTCAATGAAATCCATCTATTGCACCATACCTCTATCCTCTTCATAACTTTAGTTAGGAGCCAGTCCCAATCTTCAACTTTGTAGGATCCAATCTTTAATCAATAGCCGAGATACTTAAACCCTGCAGACAATTCCATGAAAGAATAGGGGAGGAGATTTTTGTAGGGAGTAAGATCATTACTTGAAAATCCTGCATGAAGAACTGTAGATTTGGACTAATTAACCATTAGTCCAGATGCTTTGCAGAAAAAACAAATGATTTTGTCTATCTCCCACCACTCCTTTAAGTCCGCCCTCGTCAAAATAATAATATCATCAACAAATAAAACATGCAGAATCTTATAAAGACTGGAGACTTTTATACACAAGATTTTACCTTCTCCCTGAGCAGATTTCAACAATAGACTGAGCCCTTACATAACGAGGATAAATAGTAGGGGCGACAAAGGACACCCTTGTCGCATTCCCCTACCATTTTTAAAGAAATATGTCGCTTCTCCATTAATTAAAACAACGAAGGTAAGTGAAGAAACACAAGCCATTATCCAGCTTGTCAGTTGAGTTCTGCATCCTGTTGAAATCAGAATGAGTCTTAGAAAGTCCCAATCTACACAGTCATATGCCTTCCTTAAATCCAGTTTTAATACTAGTGCACTTAATTTCTTTTTTTTTATACGGTGTAAACTTTCATGTATTGTTTCGATAGCTTCCTAAATTCTCCTCCCATGGAGAAATCCAAACTGTTCTTCAGAGAGAGTGCTTGATAGAAAGGGTTTGATTCGATTGGATATAATCTTGGAAATTAATTTATAACATAAATTACATAAAGAAATCAGTCAGAAATCATCAAAGGTACTGGGCTTTTGAGTCTTCAGAATTAATGCCAAGAATGTTGAGTTTAGGTTGCCCCCCACCGATCCCAACCTTCTCGTTTCTTCCACTAGATCAAGAAGGTCTTGGCCCACTACATCAAAGAAATGAGTGAAAAATTCAGAGGTCCATCCATCCGGGCCTGGGTTCTTGGCTTTTTTGAACTTGAATAGAACCGATTTTAATTCCTCCATAGTAATCGATTGATTGAGGCTGATTGAGTCCTCCTCCTTGAAGATTTTTGGGAAAATACTTGCAAAATGACTTTTTCAACCATGTTTAGAGTCTCTTGTTCCTTGTAGAAACATTTGAAATGTTTAAAGGCTGCCTTTTTTATAGCTACCGGCTCTATGAATTTTGACCCTTCATTATCCGTAACTTTCGAAATGTGTTTTCTAGCTTGATTGAAATTTGCAAAGTTATGAAAGAATTTTGTTTTGTTGTCTCCACTCGCCAACCAAATTGCTCGGCTGCGTAATCTCCATGATTCTTCTGTACCTCTAAGGATCACGTTTCTTTCCATTTCTTTTTTACGCAAGCTCCTTCCTTCTTCCAGGTTTGTAGTATCTGCATTCAGGATAATGATAGAAGACTTGATGCCAGCTTCTAAATCTTTAAGTTTTTCGAAGTTTCTTTCCTGTTTCTTTCTAAACCAATGTTTTTTTTTTCTTTTAAAATCTTTAACTTCCAAACGAGCCAGTTTCTGAACCCAAATTTAGTCAAAAAAATAGGATCATTCCAAGTTGCACGAACCAAGTTCCCAAAATCCGAGTTCGTTAGACAATGAGCATTAAATTTGAAAGGAATGGCTTTTTGATTCGGGGAGGCTTCCAATTGTAATAGAATAGGGTGCATGATCTGAGATGAATGGGTATTCAACCCAAGACCGATACACCCCCACCTCTAATAACAAGTCTTCTGTGACTATACACCTGTCTAACCTTCTTGCCATTGCTTCCACTTCCGTCCTGTCGTTTCTTCACGTCGGAACCAACTTTGTTGGCTTCATATCAATCAACTTTTTATCCCCAAAAAGGCCCTTGTAAAAGTCACCAAAAATAGCTTGCCTGGAGGTACCCTCCCAAACCTCCTCCGAGGCGCTAACAAAATTTAGGTCACCAACAATAATAAGATTCTTGATATCCAGTAAACCACTTTCAGCAATCAACTTCCATAATTTTATACGTTCCATACATGGACCATAAACATTCAAGAATGCTAACCCTCGGTTGCGCTTTATGCTTGTACTTGTTAATAAAATGCCACCAATCATAAGAAAAGGCACCAATGCTAACTCCCGGTTGTCCTTTATTACGTAACTTACATATACACAAATCATGATGATTATGATGGTCGATGTCCATCCTTCGTTGACATGAACCCTAAATTCCCTATGATGAAAGCAAACACTATGAGAGCTGGCCATTAAGATAGCTCAAAGTGACAATGAAATCACTCTTAATATGGAGATAAGTACAATAACAATGACGAAGTACAACAAAATATGGCTCCCATGATGAAACTCAAATATACCTTAGATATGTTACATGAACTTCTTCCATAATTGCTTTATGAACATCTCTTTTAGACACTATTGAATCAAGAATAAAGGCATTGGATGGTGGAAGATTAACAATATCTTAGCTAAAAGAGTGTAAAAGTATCACAATCTTCACATACCAAGAGTATCAATGCCAATGTTTATTTGAATGCATACGCACATGTGCCTCCTACCTCTAACATAATGTCTACAATGACTATTTTTATCCATTGTTTGGGTCTGCTTATAATATCATTCACTTGTTTTTTTTAACATGAGCATTTGGGCTTAGCGTGTGAACAAAACCACTCAAGTTTTCTTTGCACCCATGGCCCATTAAGGTTGTGAAGACTTTCATCTAATCTTGGACATGATTTTATTGGAGCTCGTCCACCAAGATTTTGTCATATTCAAAAAAGCGCTTCGACTTGCCACTTAACCACAACCCAATAGACTTTAAAATAACATGCTTTAAGGAGAATTGAGGTTAGTTTGAGGTTATAATATATGGACACAAGGGGTGCTAAGTGTATCATCGATTACTTAATTTGTTTTTTTTAATAAAGAAAAAATTGCTTCCATGAAAAATTTACAAAGTGCTACATACATTGGCGACCCTTTCAACTTGATATGTGGATCTCAATTATCCTAGTTGAGTGAAAAGCTAAAAATTTGCATAGCTAATCAATTACGATCTTGCCAACTATTGACATTGTTACACTCCATAAATTGCATAGTCTAGCTATGATTATTGCCTAGAAAATCAACCATCAATAAAAATCATATTTTTTCCCAGGTTATAAAGCCCATTACTGCCTAGAAAATCAACCATCAATAAAAATCATATTTTTTCTAGGTTATAAATCCTGGGGAAAACCCCCGAGCACTTCCCCTCATTTCGAGGATGGTACCCAATGTTAACCCTATAATCTTTAGGGCACAAGGCCGATCAACAATAGGTCTTGAAGCCATTACAATAATATACTTGTTAAGAGCTCAACATATCATTGGCTAAAATTTAACTTAGGTGGGGAGGATAACATCATTCCTCCCAACCACCTAAGCTAAACCCAATCGTCAATCAATAAAAATCATATACATATAAAGAGAAAATATTAAAGAAAGTTTCACGTAATACTCATTACTTAAAATAGAAGAAACACTCAGACTAATACATAGTTGCCTATTAAAGGTGAAAAGCTTGAAGCAACCATTGTTAAAACACTTGTTGGAACAATGAAAGATAAATATGTGATCTTCCAAGAGCATATCATGTTGAGATTATCAAATTATCTTAATGATGTCTTTCCACATGGTAGTAAGTTAGCCCATGGATGTGCTTCATGTACTTGGATTCGAATGAAGGTATATGTAGAATAGATCAATTAAGAAGTTGAGCTATTGATGATTTGAAGGTGTGCTTGATATGAATTACAAAGGCTAGCCTTCCAAAGTAAAACTCCTCCTTTTTCTTAGTGCTAAAGTAAGGAACATCTTTTGTTAGGGAGTAACAAGATTGGTCTACTTCAATTGTTAAATTATTGTAATGCATAATAACTTTCTTGCTATCAGCGATTGCAAACATAGAGTAAGGGCTTGTGTATGTGGATGACAAAGTCAAATGGATACACCTAACTATGAGGAGGGAATGGGGTACTCTGAACAATTTGGGGCTTGGATGGACCAAGAACCATTTCAAGTGATATGACCAACATAGTTCTAGTGTAAATGTCCAAATAAGGATTTATCTTGCATGAACCAAAAGTTTGAATAAGTACAATTCCTGTGACCACGTTTTCCATGTTGTTGACACCAAGTGTGGTAAATCAAAGTAACACTTGAATATCACTGAAATTACAACTAAGATTTTTATAATTATAAAAAGACTAATGACACTTGAATATCATTGAAATTACAACTAAAATTTTTATAATTATAAAAGACTTGAGATTTATATTTTTTTAAGAGAAAAATTAGGCAAGTATATATACCCACCCTACAACCAATTTATGAGTGATTATAAAAAACTTAAAAATAAACATATTATAAAGTTAAATTTAAATTTAAATATAAAATAACAATTTCTTTCAAAATCACTCAAATCATAAAATAATTTTTTAAACGATGCAAAATAAACTAACAATATCGTCTCATTAATATTTTCGAGAGTGAAACATCATATACTTATTAAACTCTCTTTAAATTAAACTCTCTTTAAATAGCCATGTTGACATAGACATGATGCGACATGGATTTTCCTTTTGTGTTAGTACGCTAAGATTTTGAATACACCCCAGCACACCAACTCAATGACCGTGAACCAAGGTCATTCAAGGGAACTCAAAAGCCATCAATATCATACCATACTAGTACAAACTAATATTTCAAAGTATACTGGTATTCACACAAAGCGTATTTAGTACATTTCAGACTCCTTACGAATCTTTAAGCAAGAACTTGTACAAACTTTCACAAGACAGTCCCTCAAAATACCATTCAGTCAATCCAATTTCCCAGAAAACATAGGATACAGACTTGGTGATCCAATTTTTTACTACATACTATTCACTCAATCCAATTTCCCAGAAAACATAGGATGCAGACTAGGTGATCCGATTTTTTATTAGTGTCTGCACACTTTTTCAAGTAGTAACTTTACACGATAAAAAAACAAGCGCAATAAATTTTAATTGAGTAGAGGACAACTAGGCCAAAATAGCCAGCAATATTTTGAAAGCAATTGATTAGTTTCACGTTTGCATGCGTCTGACCATAAACTCATTTGCCCTTTTTGGGCTTGTCCATACAAGTGGCAGGAGCAACAGCCATGAGAAATACAGCTCAACACTGGCCTATTAACTGATATAATTCTGTTATGTTTTTCATCTATCAAAAGAAAATCTAGTGATCCAATCTGGGCCATGTTATAAAAAGAGATTCATTCATTCCCTCGCATTGGTTTCGATTCATTACCTAGATCTGGTCAGTTGGGGTGCTGTGGCAAGCTCCAGACCAATTTACAATGCTGCCCTTTGAAACATTAGAGCAGGCAGAGCTTAACCTGGGCAGGGCCCTATCGTATTGGGAAACTCTCTGGTTCAAATATTCAGCCAGAATACCTGACAGCATCCTCTACTACCACAACATCGTGTTTCTCCTCATCGTTTTCTCAATCGCCCCCCTGCCCTTCGCTCTTATGGACACCAAGAAGTTCAAGAGCTTGCAGAAGTACAAGATTCAGCCCAAAATTCAGACTCCCATGTCTGAAATGCTGTATTGCTACAAGGCTGTCTTGTTTGTGTTCTTCGCAGTCGTGGGACCTCTGCAGCTGACATCATATCCCTTGATCAAGGTAAGCCTGCTCTTCATTGTTGTCTGTGTTCTTATTTTCTGATTTTGTATTAACAAAATGAGTTCTGTACTTGTTCAATCAGAAACTCTGTATTCAACCAACAAAACAGTGCTGTTAATTGTTTTCAGTTTATTTATATTGATGAAAAAACTTTAATTACCTGGGGAGAAATAGGGCCTGGCAATTAATTACCTCCCTGTATTGAAAAATGCTACAACCAACAATCTTTTTGGACCAAAGGCCTTAGGACATGCCCACAATATAGGATGTTTAGCAAGCAGACTTTACAGTGGATCTCAGCAATGATACTAACAAATGATAGATTGGATTTTGTTTTGCATACAGCTTGTGGGTATCAGAACAAGCCTGCCCTTGCCTTCCCTGTGGGAGATTTTTGCACAGCTTGCAGTGTATTTCATGGTGGAAGACTATGGCAACTATTGGATACACAGGTGGCTACACTGCAAATGGGGTTATGAGAAGATCCATCATATTCACCACGAGTTCACTGCTCCAATGGGCTTTGCTGCTCCATATGCACATTGGTCAGAGGTGTTGATACTTGGGATCCCTACGTTTCTCGGACCGGCAATTGCTCCAGGACATATGATTACATTCTGGCTCTGGGTTGTGCTGCGCCAAGTGGAAGCTATTGAAACTCACAGCGGGTATTGTTTCATTCTGCTTTTTGCTTTCAGACTAGATAATAAACTTTATTGAATGATCGATTTCCTGCTGTTAGATATCCAAGTTATTTGTTTCCGTACTTGCTGGTAGCTTGTCAGAACTGGGATACATGCAGCCTCATGGGTAACATTCTTTTCTTGTTAGTAGCCAGAGTTTACCTTCGTTCTCAACTGTGTAATTGATAAAGTCAAGGGCCAGATGAGCTTGACTCAGTGGTCCCATAGCAGGTTTCGCCTCAAAACAGTGAAGATCAGTTTTCAGTGGATTCATTCATTTTCCATAGTTTTTTATGTCATTAGAATAGGACAGAATGCTTTTCCCCAAATTTTAGTCTTTATCTAGTAATGGTAAGTACTTTACAAGAAGTGCTGCTGATCTGACTGGCAGCAGAGTTATGCACTTCTGCACACAATTCTACATAGGCCCTCACTCTATCAAGGTTGAATTGGGAACTTGGGCCCCTCTTATCAGCTCAAGTGATATGCTGCCTGGGTTTTCATTTCGTTGGGAATGTTTCATCATTGTACATAACCCCAGGAGGAAATTCATGAGAAAGTGATGGGATGCACTTTGAAGTGATGACAATTTCCGCAGAATCCCAACTGCGAACAAAGCAATAGTTGTTGAAAGTTGAAACTCTAGAGACACCGACTCTAGCAATAAGGCGTGGCTGATTGTTGTTCAAATGGACTGTAGGACAACTGTAGATTGTTGTGAGCATGGATTGTGTATGAGAGAGTGTTTGGAAATTAATTAGCAAAGTAAATTAGGGGGATGATGCATCAAAATAGTCTTACAACCTTTCGCTTATGCATAATTAAGGGCTGTTTCTAGAAAGACATTTTAGATGATTGCCTTCTCTCATAGAGATACCCTTGCCTTTGGCAGATTGTCCCTCATTGCAAAAAAGAATTGGGCAGTTTCCTCTTAGAGTCCATAGCTGCCCAAAATCTAGTGCATATATGTATTTTGTGTTCAATTTTATTATCATTTCCATTCCTTAACACAGGGCAAGTTAGGGCTGTGCCCTGAAAAACATACATTAAAGATTTCAACTACTGTACATAACTGAAAATTAAGTTGCCTCTGAACATGAAGTCCTAATTACCAAATTAACTGGGCCAAAAATGGAGTAAGGTGGGGAAGACTCAATAGACTTTTCAGAGTGGATAAAATGCCGACTTTGCTCAAGAATATGTGGAGATTGTATTTTCAACTCTATATATTGTATATGGCAGAGGAGCTCCCTTAAGTAGAAAGATATCTTTGCTTGAGAGTGCAATGTGGTCTCTTTCTTATTTAAACTAATATTGCATACAATCAATTACATCTTGGGATTTGATACTGATTTTAGTCGGCTCTTGATTATAGGAGTGATGTGTAAATGAACACATGGTTGCTCACGATACAAAAATAAAAATACATCAATATTTCACATTTAGAATGGGCACTTGGAAATATGTATTAAGTACTTATAAGGAGAGATCCAAGTAATGTGTGTACTTCAAATGCTATGGCGTTTGAGAGCTAGACATTACTGTCTGGGCACAAAATCATGCATTTATATTGCTAACACAGAATCTTTTCCCTAGGAAAAAAGGTTATTAATAATTATCAATAAAATCCTGAATCTGATTAGCGCCATTGTAGCTTTTACCTTGAAGAAAACAATTATATGGTATTTCAAGAAATTACCTTGGAGAAAAAAATTATATGGTATTTCAAGAAATTCAGAGATTAAGAAGACATCTAATAGGAATTACTTCTTATTGTTTGCTTGTATTCAAACATGTAAACCCTTTTGTATATCATACTTAAAAATTGAGAGTCTGTATTTAGTATAATGGATTTATGGTCAATAGCTTATATTATAAATTTTCCTAGCACATTGGGATCCTTGATATTATATATCAAATTGAACTTGAAGCACTCATGGTTGTTTGTATATTCAAGCACTCCATGGATTGGCTAGTAAATGTTGCCAATGCAAAATTGAGAAAACAACCATGGGCCATGGCTAGTATTAGGATGCAGTAGTTAATTTATGTGTTAAATATTGAGGTAGCGGCAAAAAATATCACATATTGAAGACATGACCCTTATCTTTCAGGGATAAAATCTCATTGTGACGTTTGATCAGAGCCTATTTCCATTCACAGGCTTCTGCAAGCCTTGGCCAACTTGCTTCAACAAGCAACAGCAACTGTGGTTTACATTGCAGGCCTCAATGGTGCCTGAGCCTCTCTTGCGGGCTCCTGCAGCTTTGCAAGCACTGACAAGCCCTTCCTCTTGATCTCAATGCACACAACTTCCTTTTAAATTCCTCTGTAGAGACACATGCTGCTGCAGCCTTCTTCTGTGGAACCTCAATCACTTGCACCCTCCTTTGTGAACTCTCAGTGACTGTGACTTCACCATGCAGATCAACATGGGATATGAACTGATGTGTACCTAGAAGACTAACTGTCTCTGTGTCCATTTTGGGAATTGGATTGCCTCACATAACTGAATTTCCATCTGGCTGCTGTTTTAGTTACCATTCTTTCGTGATTACTCTATAGGAGGAAGTTAATTTATGGTAGGATAGTCATTACAAAATTAATGAAAATGAAGATGAAGAGAGGAATGACAGCCGAAGATGGAATGTGGTGAGTAAGAACACAAAAGTTGAGCCATTGTACCTCACATGTATGTTTGAATAACAGTGAGAAAGAACCTTGCACAACTCCTGAACAGCTAGAGCACACAGTCTGTAATATACATTACTTGCCTACACAACCCTACCCTCCTTAGGACTTGTTACACAGAGCATCTCTACTCCTACAGTCTCAGACACACTTATTGATATTGTACTCTATATTTTATGTTACAAGCTTATACTGTAATATTAGTGAGTTTTTATTGTATTGAGGCGGATTGTCTTTGTGAATGCTGCTCTCTCTACTCTTCAACACTCTAGCATATTGTGTTAATAGCTTCTCTATTTACTTTTTGTTCTTTGAATATACACTCACAATATAATCCTGGGTACAAGGATTGGTTTGGTATCAGAACTTGACGAGCAGCAAAACTTAGAAGTTACATGCCCATTTGGAATATGTGACATACAAGAAGCAAGAAGTTCAACCCAAATCTCCTTTAGATCACCTTTCTTCACAACATACCCCCCTCCAGATGGCTACCAGTCAACACTCCTACCCTTTAGAGCAACCTTGATAAACTTGCATCTGTCCGAGGTCTTATAGATGAAGCTTTACAAAATCAGTGTGAGGAATTGCATTGCCAGTTTGTTCCACAAATAATGCAGCTTAACCCTCTTATGCATAGTAACAGGACTTGCAAGATACTCTGAACTCATGAGTATAACTTGACTTGCTGGTTAAATGAGTTTTTTCGACTTGCCAATGAGTCAAACTTGGGCTCAACAAGCTGGATTCGTTGACTCAATGAATGACCTGTGAGTACTCATAAGTCATTGGCTGCATCAATGTGTTTACTTGCATTGTGTGAGTTTGACTTGCTAGGTGTTGAATTTACCCCTATATCTTAGTCACCGAGATTGCTGCCAATAAATTAACTAAACCAGAAATTATCACTGCTGATATAAAATCTGAATTTATGCAGAAATCTACAGCTGAAATATAAAACAGAAAATTTGCAGTGGAAACATACAGTAAACCAAGCACATAAAAAACACATAGACACCAGAAGTACCCTGGAACCCCAGTGTGGGGAAAAACCAGCAAAGGAGGGCTTCTGAGGAATTTTACAGCAAAATACAATACAGAAATTTCTAACAAAAAATTTCTGGGCAGGGTTTTTCCTCTCCACAGGCTCTGTACAGCCCAGCTAACTCAGCACTCCTTGCTGTAGCTGTACGGCCTCTGGTACAGCCTGCTGTTGACTGAAATTGTGCCCAAAATTTGGCCCTGTTCTTTGCTGAACAGAATGGCTGAACCGAGCTAAAACTAACACTCCCTCTTAGCGAGGGAGGTGTCTCCACCAGGATCAATTTCTGATCCAATCAAATCTGCTGCTGCTGCTGTAGTTGCTCTCTTTGAACCGAAAGATCCACCTGCTATTTCTGCTGTGCTCTGATCTGATGTGCTGTTCCGCTTATCCATCAATGTCAAGTCATACCAACTGACTTTCTTTGACACCGATCTCTAGTCCAAGATCCCCCTAGACACACTTACAGGTTGTCCCAACACCCTGTACATCATACCTTTCCTGATGCCAAGCCTCATTGTTGCATCCAAGGCCACTCCCTCTACTTGTATGAGCACATGTCCATCAACGAACATTACATCATACCCCATATCCTCCAGAGCTGATATAGAGAGAAAGTTGACCTTCAACTCTGGCACATACATCACCTCATCCACCTCCAGAGACACTCCCGACTCTAGCTGGAATCTGACGCATCCAACCCCTTTTACTACATGTTTGGTGCGCACCCCATTCTTCACATGGCAGTCTGAGCCCGTCTCTGAAACACTAATGAACACTGATCTCATTCTCATCATATGGTGAGATGACCCACTGTCCACAAACCGTGCCCCGCTGTCCTCAAACTCAGCCAATCTGCGACTGCTAGAAAGAGTGGCAACCAGAGAAAATTTGCCCTTGAATTTCTCTGCAAACACATCCATCTCAGTAGATGTTGTAGCTGCTACCTTTGACTCCTTCTTCTTCTTGTTAGGACACTTGCTGGCATAGTGGCCAGTTTTGTGACATGCAAAGCATCTCACTCTGCCCATGTCCCTGGAGCCTCCCGCTCCTCCTGCTCCACTGCTCTTCTTTGCATCAAGAGCCACATTCTCCTCCTCCTCACTCTTCGCCTGACTAGCCTGAGATGCATCCTCTCGTAGCTCCTCCTGGGTGAAGTCGTCCCACAACCTCTTCTAGTAAGGGAGTTTCTCCCGTGCAACCAACTCTCAAACAAACACGTCCCACTGCTTGGTGAAGCCATTCAAGGCTGTCCTCACCAGCTCGGTCTTGTCCACGATCTCCCCCATTGCTGCAAGTTCATCTCGAATCTGAGTGAACTTTGTGAGGTAAGTGACCACCGACTCTTCCTTGGTCATCTTCGTGCTTCTTAGCTTCTTTCTGAGCAACATCTTTCTGCTCTGGTTGTCAGACTGGTATAGCTTTACCAGGGCCTCCCACATTTCCCTTGCTGTCTTCTTGCGAAACAAATGTGGAATGATGTGGTCCTGGACACCATCCACAAGTATACTATAGATTTTTGAGGAACTATGTGTTGGAATATAGAAGATTGTGCTCGTTTTACCATTGACGATACCCTCGTCACCCAACCACTGGCTGAAGCCATCCTCTGAGCACCTTGACCTTGACTAAGAAGAGAATCCTGGTGGCAATCCAATAGCCAAGAGAGGCTAATGCCCCAAGCAAGAGAATAGAAACTAAGCTGAACAGATGATCCCACCCAGAAGCTAGCGCACCACTTTCCCAGCTCTCCCAGAAAACTTGCGCACCAAACTATTGCTGCCTGCAACTGCCTGCACAGATTTAGCTCTCACTGCAACTGCCTGCACAGGTTTAGCTCTCACTGCAACTGCTGAGATGTGAAATAATGAAACTGGCGCCTTGTATTTATAGTGGACCGACCAGGCTAACTGGGGCCGACTTCTCCTTCTGGGTATCAATAAATTCATATTAAATGTATTTGTTCAGCCGACAACTTTTCTAGGGTTTCCTTCAATTCTTTGCTTCCTTCCGGAGGATTCTAGTCTCGTCATAGGTCACAATAGAGGTTCATACCTCCCGAAGCTACCATAATATTAACACTCCCTCCTAGCTAGGGAGGTATGGTCTTGAGTACAACAGACCATTCAACTGGTAGCACTACGAGCACCTGCCATTATTATCCGATTGGATAATCTCCTATTACAACTAGTACAATATCAATTAATATAACACACCCGTGTCTATTCCGGTAGTACGCAACTACTCAAATTGTGAAACATAATCACAAACAGTGGCACATCTATTGTCATTTATTCTTCATAACAAACATCTGATAGCAACCTGCATAGAAACAATGTTATGATAAAAACTGAATAATCTGGGCCAATCTTTCACTCACGTCTGTGAGATCTGAAAGAATGTCTGCCCTCAGTATAGAATATCAACAATGATCATCTGGGCCAATCTTTCACTCACGTCTGTGAGATCTGAAAGAATGTCTGCCCTCAATATAGAATATCAACAATGGGCTATCTGCCCCCATTCTTTTCAACCAAGGAAGAAGGATTATTTCTGATTTCTGAGCCTGGACCATTTCTCACCCTGGGCCATTCCTCCGACACTAAACAAAGTGTAACCTGGAGAGAGTGAGTCTGCCCTCGAGAAATGTTTGGACCATTCCTTACCCTGGGCCATTCCTCCGACACTAAACAAAGTGTAACCTGGAGGGAATGAGTCTGTCCTAAGGAATGACTGTCCTGGACTATTCCCCACCCTGGGCCATTCTTCCGACACTAAACAAAGTGTAACCTGGAGAGAATGAGTCTGCCCTCAAGGAATAACT
>ML824140.1:32280-46538 GCA_009831015.1 Picea engelmannii | reverse complement strand
CAAACTGGTTTTCCCCGGGGGGGTTTTATCCAGGGTCATGTTGACCAAAAATACCTGTGTCAAATTTATGCATGTTTAGAAGTGTAGATCAGCATTTTAAACTTCAAGATCTAGAGGTAGTGTTATGTGTTTTAAGTTATATTTCATGTGCTAACATTGAGACAAGAAAACACTTGCAACTTGCAAGGGAACCTTAAAAGAGCACTTAACCTATTAAACATTGAGCAGAAAGTAACATGACTGTTTGCTGTCCTAAAAAAGCAAAAGAAGACAGCCAAACAGTTGAAACTTAGAGCCATACTAAGGTCAAGGACAGACCTTAGATGGCAGCCTCATAGGACCTCAGAATTTCTACATATACTACCATGAAATGCGGGATGCAAATGCCTACCCTAACCTACCTACACTATTCCATGTTAGTAAGAAATGCTAGGTATAATCATATAACCAGTACAACCATGCTAGCATTGTATCAAAACATCCACCTCTGTGCTTCATCATAAACCAACATAAAGACAAGTCAAGCACATAAAATACATGAGTTAGAGCAGTCATTATATCATACATAATCATAAAATCTAACTCATGGAGGCAGGAGGGAGGGACAAAATCATGCAATGAGGTATCACCACGACCCTTCCCTATCCATTCTAAGACAAGGTCAAGAAAATCAGACGAAGGCAGATCCTCATCCTCAACTCGAAGGCTATCACGAGAAGAAGGGATGAGAAGGAACCTATGAATAACCCTAAGGCCGCCCATGGAAGGAGAAAGAGCAAAACAAGGGGTCAAACCAGGCCTAGAGAATTTTTTTTGCGTCCAACCCAAAGCTTGTGGGTCATGTGCATGAGACTGGAGATCCTTGCAACAGATCATAGGCTGAAAACAATTCTTCCCCATAGGGACAACTATTATGAGGAAAACTCCCAACCACATCTATAGCGCAACAAAAAGGGGAAAAAGGAAAAGGAAGGAAACTCTTGTCACAAAAACCTTGCTCCATGCTGATCATGTCATTACCTTGATCCAGATCAAAGCACAGTGGTGGTTGAAGCTCTTCTTCGTAGAATAAATCCAAGTGCTCAAAAGGATAAGTATCAAATCCCCCAGGGTATGACCGGAAATCATCATGAGAATGTTGCAAACGATCATCCCTAGATGGTGGAACAAATCCGTAATCATCTATCTCCTTGCTGCCAAACATCAGAATCAGTAGCGACCACATATGGTTGTTGTAATGACAACAATTGAAAATGAGCTTCGATATCGTAAATGGGATCCTCACCATCATGATCAATGCATCCCATTCATGTCTCCCAACAAATATAAACTCATCAATGTTATCAATCACATCATCACCTTCATTGTAGCATGAAGGGTCTAGTACACCCAAGGATTCCTCTATTTCTTCACCTTCCGAATCATAAAACAGAGTATGGTCGAAAACGTGAAAAGGAAAATGGCTAACCTCGTTATCTTCTTGTGAAGGAGGAATGGAAGCTCGAATGACTTCATCAAATGGAGGAGCAGACACAATCACTTCATCCTCATGACTCACCCTTTTAGGCTCTCGTTCTTCAATTGGATCTTTTTTGTCTTTAGTAGAGTCATGGGATAATTCTTGCTCCTCTCTAAGGGGCTGGTAACCTTCTTCATAAATCTCTTCCTCAAGCTCTTCCTTTAGAAATGCACAATCTTTAAGGCCTTTGTCCAAGGCATGCTCAGGATTTGAAGGATGTTGGTTGACAGATTCTCTATTCCCAATAGGTTCCTTGTTGTGAGCTTCCCTAAGTTCTTCTACAATCTCAGTGGTGAACCTTTCGTCCTCCAGGACTGTTGTGAGATCTTGAAGAACATCTTCATACGTTTGGTAATATGGGCGCCAATACTCAATAAATCTGCTAATGAGGTCTATGAGAGAAGATATGCCCTTTGGCTTACAACAATCCTTGATCCAATCTCGTGCTTCCCATGGGAAGCAATATATGAATAATGTTATTTGTACATCTTCGTGAGGTATTCCTACTTCATGTAGATACTCAAGAAACCTTGAAATATGAAGGACGGGAGAACCCCCCTCGAATTTTGGATAGTCGTCCAACCATCTTTTATCAATTTTGAACTCATTTGGATACCCATGAATATTTTCAAAATCAATAGAAGGAAATCTTTCATGGAGAGCCATAATTCCATTGCTTAGAAAATAGCTCAAAAAATATCAGTGGAGTCGCCAGATGATCCTTCTAGGATCATCAAAGGAAGTGAGGGAATCACCCTCAGTGGAGTCGACAGATAAGATTGTAAAATAATGGCTTCGGGAAAGCTCACCAAAGATATGTTGTTGAGGAAAACTGACTTGATTCTCCCCGGCAACGGCGCAAAAATGTTATCGCGGGATTTGTACTTATGCCAAAGCCCAAACACAAGTCTCCAAATCCACATAACTACACGATAACCCACCACTGTCACTTTAGTTGGAAATCCCCACGTTTTAGGGATGGATGAGGTCCATCCCAGGGGAGGCATCCCCGGTAACCTCAAGGGATAAGATAGCAAGGATGTGGCCAAGTTTGGAGGACTCTCTCACTGGTTACCCTAAGTCAAATGTCTATGTCCTTGTAATTGAGGTAAAAAGAAGTGTTCTGGGTAACTGCCTGGAACAAGAACGATTGCAGCACATATATAGTAATTTCCAAGTGCAAGTAAGCAATATAAACCTCAAAGACAGTAGACAACGGAAATATATAATGGGTGATGTAAAATTGCAGCAAGATAACAGTATAACAGCCAATAAAGTTTTGTAACAGCCACAAGAAATATGGATCAGAATTGCACGAAATCACAGTATAAATTTAGCATTTATCCACTGGATTGAGTAGCACTTATCTCAAGCAATTTCTGAGTATATTAACTAGCAGTTAGAGTGAGTTACACAGCAAATTACAACAGTTAGGATGGCTGTAGCAAAGATTTGCAACAGAAGCAACTAAATTGGTAGTTTAGGCTAAGCTAAGGTTAGAGAAAGTCAGTAAAAGGCTTAGACAATGAAGTTTGAGAGCTTGTTTGATCAAATTCCTTCACAAGAGCAATGAAACGGGTGCCTTTTGGGCTATGGAGTCATTTACAACAACAATACGTGCTTGGAGAAACAATGATGATAATAATGTCCAAGGATGATGATGAGATGAAGTTTGAGTTGCTAGCACCTAGGGCCTCAAGCTTCAAATCTCAAAAGATAAATTTTGCTAGAGAACAAGCTCTTTTGGGCTCTAGTGAATTCTTCTTCTTACTTGGACTCTTGAAATATATAGCAACAAGTTTCTAAAACAAGACTCCTAAAGTGCTAGCACTTTAGGGCTTTAGGAGCCTACTCTAGACAAGATTCTCTTAACAATTAAATAGGTGGAGTGATCTAGAGAGAGGAGGAAGCACCTTATGCTCCTCTCCTAGGGTTTTAGGCAAAAGCAATAGCAAAATCTTTAATATGAACAATTAAAATTTGCCCTAAACATTCAATGTATGAAATGAAATTGCGGATTTTACTTACTTCACCAAGAATAATCAAGCACAAACCTTAGTTGCAAAATTTTCCACCCAAAACAAGCCAAGAGACATCCACAAGCTGTCCTCCAAGAGGGAGCATATAAATAAGAGAGCCAATGTTGCCCAAGAGGGCGAAAATTTCAGATCTAATCCTCTTGTGTGAGGAAAGTTATGATGAAAAATGAAAAGACAAGGTCTTTATTTATACAAGAACTTGCAACAATAATTTGTCCATAATAAAAGAAGGACGACCCCTTTAATTTGCCTCTAAAATGTACATAAATGAAAAATACATGAAATAAACCCTACTAGGGTGACATCATGCCCTCCAAGGTAAGTCGTTGGGCCTTCCAAGGCCACATGTCACGTCTCCAATGCTCAAGGGGGTGTCTCCTCACCCATGCCACTTGAAGACACCTCCGGATCCATCAAGCTCTAGCATCCAAAGATGACGTCAAGGCTAGAAGGGTGACGTCAAAGCTAGGAAGGTGACATCATAGGTCTCCAAAGGCCACGTCCTGGTGCAAGAGGGGTGCAAACTCATCGTTAGGTGATGTCAAGGTGCCTCCAAAGGCAACGTCCTCCATCCTCTGTGCACAAAAGCTCTGGGGTGCTCTGCCTAGCCTGTGGGCTTTCAGCTCATGTGTGTGTGGCACAATGACTAGCCTGCTCAAAACCAAGCCCATCTGTCCATTGTCCAAGGTTCCAAGGACGTGAGAGTCACTGTATGAAGGTGTTGAGTCACTCGATGACTCAGTACTCTTCATCAAACGTGCCAGAGTTCTGCAATGGGGCACAACTTCCTGGGCACAACCCAAAACGTCCCACAAAGAACCATGTCAGGGGCATTCAAAACAACAGAGAATACAAGACAGAGTAAACCAATGTTCATAAGACACGTTAGTCCTTAAATCTTGCAAAGTAAGTTGATGTTTTAGATAGAAGCCATGTAGAACAATTCATCCTAGTATCCCCTTCAAGTATCACCCAAGCCCAAGACCTTGTGAAGTTTACCAAGTTTAAGTATGGGAGGGCCTTCATCCAACCCTATTAGGTGTGCCACCTAAACAATAAGTTACCCAAGTAGAGAGATAGGTCCCGAGAGTGACAAGGGAAAGTAAAAACCCATCAAGAGCAAGTGTGAGTGTGATATGGCATTATGCTTTTTTCACGGCTTATGGTATCCATTTATATGAGCGCCTTTGTAGAGGCGGCGCTTGCTTGCTTGAGATACCCTTTCCACGTTACTTTTTGCATTCTGAATCCCTTATTTTGCCTTTTGATACCCAATTATCATTTACAAGACTCATTCCTTTATATTTTACTAGGCAATAGTCCTTTATAATTGGTGCATTCATTCGCATTCGGACAAGGGCAATTACCATTAGAGGGGGTAGAGCTCAAGCTGCCTTGAGGCTTTTATGGTGGCCTTTATAATCTAGTAATGATATATATATATGTATGTATGTATGTATGTATGTATAGCAGCTACATCATCCTCTGGGCCTTCAGCCCCTTCTTCTCATGAGAGAATGGGCCATAGCCAAAGTTTGGGATATATGAAAGGATTTATGATGGAAAATGTTAAGTATGATCGGGAGTGGAACGTTACCCTTGGCATGGCCCCCAATATTATCCCTTTTCACTGGGCGTGACAACATGGGACCGGGGCACAGAAGCTGACCACCAAGGAGAAAAAAGGCAACCAAGACAATTTCTCAAGCAAGTGATCCACTATCCAACTTCAACCAAATATCCTTGTCTACATGCCCAATAAATTAAACAGAACACCTTGCATGAAAAAAGGACTAACCATACCTCATGGTGATGTTGGCTTACCATGCCCCATATCCTGGGTTGCTTGAATGTGATGAGCCTTGGTTGATCTGTGCTAGGAGGCAAATCAGGGGCGCTGCTGGTCAATCTGGCTCTCGACACTCCATGTCTGCTACCTGTGGGCCTCGAGACATGATCTCCTCAGTTACCCCTAGCCTGGGGGGGGGGGTAACAGGGCTTAACTTTCATTTCCCATTCCTTAGTCTTCTCTCCTATTTTTGTTTTCTAGTTTTATTTAATTCTTTATCTCCTCTCATTTGTCTCATTTAACTTTACATTACATTTCCTTTTATGTCTTATCGAATCTTCATTAATTGCCAACTTATGTTTAGGTATGGAGTCTTACGACCGTCATCTTGGTTCGGATCCATTTCAATCACACCTCCCCATTGAGAGGCTTTTTGGTCTCCAAAAGCTTCAAGGAAACCAATTTGGATCAATGTGCCTTCTGTCCGCTTCTTAGGAACATTGTTCTAACTCTAGGTCCTATCTACAACTTTGGCTTTGGCTCTAGCTTTGGCTATTGGCCACTGGCTTTGGTTCTAGCTATGGCTTTGGCTCTAGTTCTTGGCTTGCTTGTTCTCTCAATGCATAAGTTTGCTCATTGACTCTCGGCTTTGAGTAATCTCCAGATTCGAACTCTGCAATCACAATTTATTCCCATTTCTCTCAGACTCGGAGAAGGTCCATCTTGGCAGTCAATGAAGCCAAGTCGAACATTGGTTTGTGTTTGTTTAGTGAGATCCTGACAACTATGCCATCATGTAGCAACTCCATGAAAAGAAGTGTGGTCTACTTTCTTCTGCTAGGATCAATTGCTTCCTGGTGTTATCACTCCAAAAGTCGCCCTAGATTGTAATCAGGTGAGCTTGGTAACATCAAATAGTACAAAAAGAAAGTTGATTTTGAAATTATGAGAGAGGTAAGGTTGAAGCTATCTGCTTGATTTTAACAAATCATATGAATCTATCCTTGCAAATCATCTTCCATAAAGAAAGTTGATTTTGAAATTATGAGAGAGGTAAGGTTGAAGCTATCTGCTTGATTTTAACAAATCATATGAATCTATCCCTGCAAATCATTTTCCATATGCAGCAAAACAAATCATCCAAAAGCAATGTTTAGCCTTTCAAGGCTTTCAGGTGGAAGACTTTTATGGGCAAACATAGAACTGCAAACAGAGACATGAAAATCCTTTTCAAGCATACTATTTATACAGTAGAAGAAGAATCATAATCTGAAGATCCTTCTCAGAAAAGATTTAGCAACACACAAGGTAGAAGATCTCAAATGATCCTCCCAAGCAACCCTCTCACGCTTGATGTTGAAGAAGAACAAAGTTTAAGAGTCAAAACAAAGAAAAACATAGCTAAACATCACTCTCTTCTGCAAATGAATTCTTAACACAAAAAATGATAAGATAGGCTATCTTCATATTAATCCTGTCAAAGTACAAAAACAGTTCAGAAGCCTCAACTCAACCATCCCCTCTTTTCCCTCAATTGGAACATGAATTTATAATAAAAAGGAAAGGCAGCAGCTGGAGGTGCGTGCTGGCCCTTCCTCACATCGGATTCTCCAATAACAACTATCCATCGAACACCTATGCTAATAGTTATTAACAAACTGCTACAAAAAAGGAGTTGTTTAGGTAACCAATTCAACATGATTTAAATGATGTGGTCTCCCTTTGATCTTCATTGATGCGCCTTCTCTTGCATGCCAAGTGTTCTGTAGAGGTGGTAAGTTGTTATCATGCTGCTAGCTACTATCTCATCCATTCTCCAACATCATCAACTACCTAAAAGAGTAATGAATTGAAACTCCTTGATCCCAGGTGCCAATAGGTAGCGCCCCTCTGGTGTATCTCTGCGTAGAATTCGGCCACTGTCAAATATTAGGTAGCGCCTGCTAGAACATTAGGTAGCGCGCTGTCGTTACAGTGCCCATGAGATTGGGTAGCGCCCGTGGAATCTGCAGCACCCAGGAGATTGGGTAGCGCCCAGGAGATTGGGCAGTGCCCGTGGAATTCGCAGTGCCCAGGAGAGTTGGCAGCGCCCAGGAAATTTGGTAGCACACTCCCCTCTGCATATCCATGCCTTGGCTTTGGGTGTCGACATAGTTGTTTGCCTCGTATTTTGACATGTGAACATGACTCAGGAGTTGACAGATCGATAAGCTTGATTTTAGCATATGAACTCGGCTTTGAGTTTGGGCCTTGTGTGTTGACATGTAGGTTTATTGCGTGGCTAGTGTAAGAAATGAGCATGTGGCTTGGGTTTTAGAAAACTCTATGCTTAGACAATATGCAATAATTCTAAGCAATATATAGTTTAGGCATAACTTAGGCATAGGGCATTAAAAAGCATTTACCTCATATCTTCAATAATGTGAGATTTTTCAAATATAAAATATATTTGAAGATACAAAGCATAGAATAGGGGTTTATCAATTTGTTGCATTTTTGTATTGTAGGTAAAAAAGACAAAGGCCATAGGTTTTTGGAGAAAAATATTTATGAATTAAGACCCTTCCCGACTCAATGAGGAAATTGGAGTTTATTAGCTAGGGCAAATGAGCAAAAAGATTTCAACATTTTAGCACAAGGATGCTAAAGACACTTAAAATTTCCATAAAAATTGAGTGCTAACATTTGGCTCCAACTGGGATGGAGACCTCCTTGTGAGGTTTCCAAGAACCTAGTAGTTCTAGTCGCCTTTACCATTGGGCTATGGAGTCATCTACCCTGTGAAACCAATCTCTGAAAACTCTCAAGACCTGTGCAACTAATCTCTGTATACCTTCAAAACTGGTCTTTATCCACACAAGCTGACTGATATTTCTGCTGCTAACTAGAAGAAAATAAATTCTCGAGCAGCGAGCTTATTTCCTACCCTACTCTACTCTAACCAGCGCTGCAATTGGTTAGGTAAATGCTGCCTTCCATAACAGTCATTCAAGCAGTTTTAAAATTGAAGAAACCTTGTCTCTGTCACTGATCAACAACTGATGTTTGAAATGTAACAACAGTGATTAAAATTCATCCAAGAAACCATACTTACCCACACATGCTAATAAAAAGATTAAGTCTGCATGCTCCAAAGCATTTGAAAAGTGTAACTCTATGTACTCATTGACAAGGTCATGAAACTGAAAGCAATGCCTGATTAATTTATGAAAGGTTACCTTCATTGTTTCAAAGTTGCTGACAATTTGTTTGATGTCTTCTACAGGAACAGTTGTTTGAATGACAGACATAGGTATCTGTGGGTCGAATAGCTGCTTCGTAACTTCAGAACCATCTATTGGTTGATTGCTGATCATCTCTGCATATACCATGGGGATAGTCTGTTGTTCATACACATGGTTTTTATTAAGACAGGGTTGTTCATTTGTTGGTGATGGATAAGAGATTAGATTTATATGAAGATCCCTTTCAACACCTCCATAGCATTTACAAGGTTCAGGATCATAATCATCATATACAAGAATAGGTTCCAAACAAATCGTAGAAAAATTTTGTTCATCACCATCACTGTTATTTCCATCAAAAATAGGTTGTCCATAACAAATCTTTGACTCTTGACATTCTGAATGCCTTGTTTCAGGATGCTCTCTAACAACAAAATATTCACTACCAAAGTGTTTGTCAACAACAAGCTGCTCTTGGTCAATGTTTGAGACAGTGATTTCTTCAGAGGAAAGGTTGTCAAAGATACATGCTTCGAGTACCAAATCATCCACTATCTTTTCTTCACAGGGACGACAAATAAAATCTGCCTCATGTTTAGAGCTGACATGATGCTGACTTTGAATCCTACCACAAGCTCGGAGGTTCTCCTCCACTTCCACAACATCCATGAGTAACTGTGATAAAGATGTAGATTTTCTTTCCCTAAGATACAAAACAAGGTCAGAATATTGAGACATTATGTAATACACCATGGCGGTAGTCTCAGAAGGTTTAATTTCCAGGGGCAGGTTGCAATACAAGTTGTGAAATCTTCGATTAAAAGCAAACAGAACTTCATTGTTTTCCCTTCTCAAAGTAGTGAACTCATGTAGGTACTGATCAAATGACTTTTTCTCACCCCAACACTTTAAAAAAGCATCGCATAATCCAATCCAGGAACCAATGGAGTCAGCTCCCAAACCCTTAAACCATACAACAACATCTCCTAACAAGGATTTGGAGAACAACCTCATGGTAACATCCTCATGAACTATCTCAAATTGATCAATAAAGTTTTCGAAGGCCTCCACATGCCTCTCAGCTGTAACATGATCCTCTCCAGAAAATCGAGGAAAGTACTCGAAGAAATCAAGAGGATAAGGATGAAGATGATATGGCAGCCTTAAAGGTTTGAACATCTTATCTCTGATTCGAGTTTGAAAACTAGTGGGCTGGATATGAGGTTTAACAAGCTGATGGCAAGGTTCAACAGTAACAACAGAAGGTGATGAAACTTGAGAAGGCCTATCAATTTCATGAGGGATTTCAATACAGAGTTCATCCTTGTGAATAGGCTGAGGTGAAGGTATCAAATCAACATCTACAGCAAAGGCAGAAGGCATGTCTTCTTCTTCCAAGGATGGATATATAAAAGAAGATTGATGATCAACCGAATATACAAAACACAAGATGATCCTTTTAATTCGTGAAGGGAAAAGTAAAAATGAGCTGATAAAAAGCAACAATAGCTCATGAAGAAGGCTCATAAACTGATACCTGGTCATCTTTCTGTCAACAGGATCCTCCCCAGTGGAGTCTTTGATTGTGGAGTCGCCAGGTAGATGATTACAGTCAATTTTCTGTATCCCTCTCTTGTCTACCATCAAGAGATGGATCTATGTCGTTCTTCCTAGGGAACTCTTCAATATGCTCAAATCTGTCCCCGACAATGACACCATTTATGTTATCACTCCAAAAGTCACCCTAGATTGTAATCAGGTGAGCTTGGTAACA
This sequence comes from Picea engelmannii, assembly GCA_009831015.1. NCBI lineage: Eukaryota > Viridiplantae > Streptophyta > Pinopsida > Pinales > Pinaceae > Picea > Picea engelmannii. The sequence goes on along the minus strand of ML824140.1, from coordinate 36,193 downwards.
TCAAATATTACAAAAAGAAAGTTGATTTTGAAATTATGAGAGAGGTAAGGCTGAAGCTATCTGCTTGACTTTAACAAATCATATGAATCTATCCCTGCAAATCATCTTCCATATGCAGCAAAACAGATCATCCAAAAGCAATGTTTAGCCTTTCAAGGCTTTCAGGTGGAAGACTTTTATGGGCAAACATAGAACTGCAAACAGAGACATGAAAATCCTTTTCAAGCATACTATTTATACAGTAGAAGAAGAATCATAATCTGAGGATCCTTTTCAGAAAAGATTTAGCAACACACAAGGTAGAAGATCTCAAAGGATCTTCCTAAGCAACCCTCTCACACTTGCTGTTGAAGAAGAACAAAGTTTAAGAGTCAAAACAAAGAAAAACACAGCTAAACATCACTCTCTTCTGCAATGAATTCTTAACACAAAAAATGATAAGATAGGCTATCTTCATATTAATCCTGTCAAAATACAAAAACAGTTCGGGAGCCTCAGCTCAACTATCCCCTCTTTTCCCTCAATTGGAACATGAATTTATAATAAAAAGGAAAGGCAACAACTGGAGGAGCATGCTGGCCCTTCCTCACATCAGATTCTCCAATAATAGCTATCCATCGAACACCTATGCTAACAGTTATTAACAAACTGCTACAAAAAAGGAGTTGTGTAGGTAACCAATTCAACATGATGTAAATGATGTGGTCTCCCTTTGATCTTCATTGATGCGCCTCCTCTTGCATGCCAAGTGTCCTGTAGAGGTGGTAAGTTGTTATCATGCTGCCAGCTACTATCTCATCCATTCTCCACATCACCAGCGACCTAAAAGAGTAATGAATTGAAACTCCTTGATCCCAGGTGCTAATAGGTAGCGCCTCTCTAGTGTATCGCTGCGTAGAATTCGGTCTTTGTCAAATATTAGGTAGCGCCTGCCAGAAAATTAGGTAGCGTGCTGTCGTTACAGTGCCTAGGAGATTGGGTAGCGCCTGTGGAATCCACAGCACCTAGGAGATTGGGCAGCGCCCCCGGAATTCGTAGCACCCAGGAGAGTTGGCAGCGCCCAGGAAATTTGGCAGCACACTCCCCTCTGCATATCCATGCCTTGGCTTTGGATGTCGACTTAGTTGTTTGCCTCGTATTTTGACATGTGAACATGACTTAGGAGTTGACAGATCAATAAGCTTGATTTTAGCATATGAACTCGGCTTTGAGTTTGGGCCTTGTGTGTTGACATGTAGGTTTATTGCGTGGCTAGTGTAAGAAATGAGCATGTGGCTTGGGTTTTAGAAAACTCTATGCTTAGACAATATGCAATAATTCTAAGCAATATGTAGTTTAGGCATAACTTAGGCATAGGCATTAAAAAACATTTACCTCATATCTTCAGTTATGTGAGATTTTTCAAATATAAAATATATTTGAAGATACAAAGCATAGAATAGGGGTTTATCAATTTGTTGCATTTTTGTATTGTAGGTAAAAAAGACAAAGGCCATAGGTTTTTGGAGAAAAATATTTATGAATTAAGACTCTTCCTCACTCAATGAGGAAATTGGAGTTTATGAGCTAGGGCAAATGAGCAAAAAGATTTCAACATTTTAGCACAAGGATGCTAAAGACACTTAAAATTTCCATAAAAATTGAGTGCTAACACCTGGCATGGAAACCACTCTCTACTGTTGGTGTGTGCTGACCAACACTTTGTCTTTTTGGCTATGGCTTTGGCTCTGGTTTTTGGCTTGCTTGTTCTCTCAATGCATAAGTTTTCTCATTGACTCCCGACTTTGAGCATTCCAGATTCGAATTGTGCAATCATAATTCATTCCCATCTCTCTTAGACTGGGAGAAGGTCCATCTTGGTAGTCAATGAAGCCAAGCCGAACATTGGTTTGTGTTTGTTCAGTGAGATCCCAACAACTATGCCATCATGTAGCAACTCCATGAAAAGAAGTGTGGTCTACCTGTTGATGTTTTTGTAAGTTTGGGGAGTGATTCCCACATTGGCCCTGGTGTCGGGCACGTGGGAATCTTTGTTGGTACTCGCATTGCATTTTTGTTTTGTGAAAACCCCTTTTATGTAGAGCCGGGGCTTGGAATTGTTATTGTTGGGGATTGGCACACACTTGGAGGAATAAACAATTCTATTTTAATGTTGAGTTTAGAAGGGGCTCATAAATTCACTCATTAGAGTCCTATAAAAGGAGAGGCAATGTGAGGAGGCAACACACATCTCATTGTGACATTATGGAATTGGCATAAGTGAGTGAGCACTTGTTCCAAGGAGATTGGGGTGGCAATTTCAGCAATTCACTTTGGCAAATTCGGCTTAGGGTTTCTTCTGTTTTTCTCTTTCTCATTTTTTTTCAGCTAAGGAGGAGGCTGCATGTGTGAGGCTACATGTGGGAGGAAGAGCAGAAAAGGCTACACGTGTGGAGCTGTATAGTCCACATGTGCAAACTGTACAGAACAATACAGACAATCAGCGTGGGTCAATGGCCGTACAGCTGTAGTCAAAGGAGAGAGAATGCCACATGTGCAAGCTGTACAAGTAGGCTGCACGTGCGAATTTTTAGGGCAGATTGTAGGGCTATACAAGTGACGTCGGCATGCCATACAACAGGTTTGCAAGTTGGAAGGTTTTTCCGAGATTTTTGTTGAATTTGTAATTTTGTTGAAGGGACAATTTTGTCCACAGAATCCTCAATCTGAAAAATTTGTGTCCCTTGTGCATGGATGATTTCTCTTTGATCTTTGTGTTTCCGCTATAATTTTTTGTCATAATTTCAGTGTAAAATTATTCAGTGATAACAACGCTAGTTTATTGTTGGAGGTCACTTGGAAGTAGTTTTTAGATCTAAAATTGAATGCTTAAAAATTGACATGGAATCAAAGCATAGGCTCTAGAGAGAGAGGGAGTCATCTCTTGAGACACAAGTTGCTGCAGATTTGTGCTCTTGTTTGGACACGATGGTGAGCACTCTTAGAGTGGAGGAGAGGTTGGAGGGGGCCACAAATTTTCGAGCCTGGAAGGCTAGGATCCTTCTGCTCTTTGAAGAGAATGATCTCAAAGATTATGCTGAGATGGTGATTCCAGATCCAAACGATCCACAAGAATTGGTAGCCCATAAGAAGAAGGAAGTGAAGGCCAAGCGGGTGTTGTTGGATTATGTGAAGGATCACTTGATTCCTCATATTTCCGAGAAGAAGACAACAAAGGATATGTATGATGCTTTGGTGGGCTTGTACCAAAGCGAGAATGCAAACCGAAAGTTGATTTTGAGGCATCAACTCCGATCTGTTGAGATGTCCAAATCAAATAGTTGCTAGCTACCTCATGAGGATCACTCAGATTCGTGATCAACTTGAAGCCATTGGTGAAGTAGTTGATGAAACAGAGTTGGTGAATGTGGCATTGAATGATTTTCTCGGGTCTTGGGAACCATTTGTGCACGTGAGAAGTTGCCACCATTTGACATAATGTTGATCGATTGCATCCAGGAGCAGGCTCAGATAAAGTCCAGGAATGGCAGGCAGAGCGAGAGCGATGATGAGAATCCAGCCCTTGCTGCTCATGCTAGAAAGGGCAGAGGAAACAGTTCTCCAGGGAGAGAAGAATCTCCAGAGCAATGGAAGAAGAAGAACCTTAGCAAGGTCAAGTGTTTTGCTTGTCATAAGCTAGGCCTGTTGAAATAATGTAATTGCGAAGAGCATTCTTATTATTGGATTGAATCCCCATTGTGGATTAATCATTATTATTATTTTGTTATTGTATTAAATCCCCATTGTGGATTAATCAGGTCATTATTATTATTATTGTTATTAGATTAATCCCCATTGAGGATTAATCATGTCGGTAATTGTATAAGGACCAAATCCCCTTTTGCGGATTGGTCATCGGATAATTACAAAGTGC
>ML824139.1:207046-227814 GCA_009831015.1 Picea engelmannii | reverse complement strand
CCCTCGTCCATATATGATAAAATAAACAAATAAAATAATCTCTAGTCTAAAATATGATTATGAGAATACATAATGAATCGATACAATATGAAAATGAAACTACAACTATGCTAACATGATATGAAAATGGTATATACAATGGATGCAAATGCCTACCTACCTCTACTTACTTGTTGGTTGAATCCTAGGTGTGGTCATATAACCAGCGAAACCATCCTAGCAATACCTCATAATACTTGTCTTTGTGATTCATCATAAACCAAAACAATGAAAAGTTAAGAAAAAAATAAACATGAGTTAGAGCATGCATTATATCATAGGAAATTGTAAAGTCTAGCTCGTGGAGGTGGGAGGGAGGGACAAAATCATCCCAATTCACCCTTCTAGAAAAGTGATCAATCCATCTCAGAAAAGGATCATGAGAGATCAATGACTCAAAGGTATGACTCAAAGAGTCTAAGGGTTGACTACCTTGGATTTCATCACTCCTTGAGTTCTGAGAAGGGATTAACAAGAACTTAGATGGAAACTGACAACTTCTCATGGGAAAGATGAAAGATTGAGATAATAAATTTCTCAAGGTATTCAACCTCCCCTTGAATTATAACAAAACGTTTTTCCCTAAGGAAAACTTGAAACAAGAGACATGTTCCCCAATTTCATCCTTAGTTACATAACAAGGTAAAGCAATCGAAGGGAGTTGGACAACCTTGTCACAAGTATCTAGCTTCAGGAAAGCAATGTCCTCTTTATCAAAATTTGAGCACAACGGTGGTTGATAATCTTCTTCATAGAATAAATCCAAGTGCTCAAAGGAATACTCATCAAAATCCTCAAGGTATGACCAAAAATCATTAGGAGAACATTGCACTGTGTCATCCTTGAGTGCTTGGAAAGATTTTGTAATTATATCATCATCTTGTTTCCAAACGTCAAAATTATTAGGAACATCATATGATTGTTGTAAAGGAAACACTTGAAGATATCCTTCCATATCATAAATGGGATCCTCATCAGAACCAATCACATCCCACTTACATATTCTAACATGTATGAACTCATCAGTATTATCAACCATGTCACTACCTTTATCATAACATGAAGTATTTAATGCATCCAAGGGATCCTCTAATACTTCTTCACTTTCTAGATCATAAAATAAAGCATCATCAAAATTTTGGAAAGGGAAATAACTTACCGTGTTCACTTCTTGTTGTTCAGGAGTGTCAAAGGATTGGATGACTTCATCAAATGGAAGAGAACCTAGTACATCATCACCAAGACTCGTCTCTTTAATAACCTTTTTTCCTTCATCATAAAATGAAGGACCTAGCTCTTCCGAGGGTTCCTTTAATTCTTCACCTTTTGGATCATAGAACAAAGTGTCATCGAAAACCTAGAAAGGAAAATGATTCACCTCATTCTCTTTATCTTGAGAAGGAGAGATAGGATCTTGGATAGTTTCATCAGATGGAGGAGAGGATACTAGTGCTTCATCCTCATAAATCACTTATTTAGTCAAATCTTTATTGTATTCTATTGAATTATGGGAAAAATCTTTCTCCTCTTCAAGGGGTTGACTGTTGATGTTTGGACAACATCGGGAAGACATTCTCTTAGATTAATAATTAATAATATAATTATTGATTATTAAATATTGTATATAATAAGTCAATGATAATAATAAATCGTTATTGATTATCCAAGGGACACATCCTTTCATGGACGGTCACCATATGTTCCCTATATATGGAACACTCATCATTGTAATAATGTATCGATCATATCTCATATGAATAAAAAATAACATGGTATCAGAGTGGGACTGGGCTTGACTCCTTCAGAGGAGGGCCCAGGAAAATGAGAGTAGAGTAAAATGTTGGGAGTGTTAAATTTATGGGGTTGTTACAATCTCTATGTACAACACATTTACTTTTTACTCCTATCTAAATTATAGAAAGAATTCCATAAATGTATAATTACCTAAATATGAGGAATGTACTCCATATTTAATTCTACCTATATTTATGCAAAGAATGGCATGAATTATGAAGGAACAATTTTAAAAAGTCAAATACTATGTGGATGGATTATAACAAAATTAATTTTTGGGTAGTTACGGGAGGTATTCTCCAACTATTTATAAGAAAGAAATTTTAATTTTGATTTTAAATTTAATTTAATTTAATTTTGGATAAGTGATCTAAGGAAGCAACTAAGAAGTTGAAATTTTCCGAGTTACTTAGTGATGTTATAGTGTTTACTAAAGTAATATCGTATATCATTGGAAGTTATTACCACTTGCAGAAAATTTTTCTTGTTTAATTTAACACAAGAAAATCAACATGGTTAGTCGTATGACATCAAGTATATGATGGATGTGTGTTGGTAGCCATATGACATCGAGTATATTATGGATGTGTGTTGGTCATAGTAGAAGACATATTATTTGGAGGGTCATTGTATATAGTTGTACACAAGATAAATTGATCTTCTCTAGGAGATGCTTTTTGTTGTTCTTGTTTCTTGTTCTGGGAAGGTCATTGGTAATAGATCTGAGAAGGAGCCATAATGGAAATCGCAAGAGGTAGACATGGAGGGAAAACCCTTCCAACATGATGTCAAGGAGAGACATTTCCAGAAATTATTCTCAAAGACAAGAAGTCTCTATGATCAATGTACCTCCCAGGACGGGACCATGCTAGATAGCAGAGACAGTTCCAATGATCATGGATACAATGAGTCAAGACCGATGGTAGAAAAAATATGGTATATCTAGTAGAGGAAGAAATCACATTATGAGACTCATAGGAAGAATTTGTAGCATTCCCAGTACATGAGTCAAGTCATGAGATGTTGAGGAAGCAAGCATGGCAATAGTTCCAGTGTATGTAGAGGCACTCCCAGATAGGGAGGAGGTACTACATCTAGAGGGAGCAAAGATTGAGTTACCTCTAGAGAAGGAGGAATACATACCTTCAATGTCAAAGGGAGAAGAGATATAGGATGAGTCACCTCCAGCTCCAGAAGGAGTTTGGATGTTTTTTATCTTCCTGAGACATTGGTTTCATGAGGGAACCTCGATATATAAAGTATTGTCCAAGATGATTTAGCATGATCAACATTTACCTATATTGTTTTGGGAAAAGGCATCCATGACTGCAATGTATGTTTATAACAGAAGTCCTCATAATACTTTGAGGAACATTATGTCTGAGGAGGCCTTCACTGGAGTGAAGCTTGAGGTTGGACACTTAAGGATATTTGGGTGTCCAATATACATTCATGTACCCAAAGAGAAAAGGATCAAGATAGACCCTTCAGGAAGAAAGGGTACATTTGTGGGGTACAATGAGTCTTTGAAGGCATATCAGATCTACATCCTTGTTCAGAGACATATTGAGGTGAGCAGAGATGTTAACTTTGAGGAGGAGGTATCCTTTAAGATATATAGAGGATATCACATGGAGATTCATCCAATTTATCCAATTGATCTTGTTGATCATGTAGCTCAAGTTGATGTTCCCAAAGATACTGCAGTAGTTCAGAAGAGGCCTACATGGGCTCATCAGACTCTACAGGAGGAAGAGGGATATGCAGTTCATCATGGTACCTTCTGAGTGAGAAAGATACCTTAGATATATTCATGCTATGTTGCAGCTATGAGCCACATCATTCATTTTGAGCCTTCATGTTATGAGGAGGCAACTAGTCATCCAGTATGGAGAGATGTCATGATGGAGGAGTATCAATCCATCATGAATAATGATGTGTGGGATATTGTTCCAAGACCTGAGGGGAAGTCTGTAGTGACTTCCAAATGGATATACAATATCAAACAAATACTTGATGGGAGCATCGAGAGGCACAAAATGATATTTGTTGCTAGAGGATTCTCTCAGGTGGAGAGAATAGATTATGATGAGACATTTTCTTATGTTGCTCGATACACTTCTATCTGGATGATTATTTCCCCTGAAACATCCATGGGTTGGAGAGTACATCAGATGGATGTAAATAAAACCTTTCTCAATGGTGATATTGATGAAAAAGTATACATCGAGCAACTGGATGGTGTCATGATACATGGGAAGGAGTCTGATGTGTGCAGGTTGAAGAAGTCCTTGTATGGACTCAAGCAACCACCTTGAGCTTGGTATGCGAGGATTGATGGAAACTTGATGATTTTGGGCTTAAAAAAAAGTGTTTTTGATCCAAGCCTGTACTACAAGACTGTTAATGGTGAGTCTCTAATTTTGGTCCTCTACGTTGATGATTTATTCATCACTGGTATAGAGAGCCTTATTGTTGAATGAAAGTATGCATTGGCCTCTAAGTTTGAGATGAAGGACCTTGGTATGATGCACTACTTATTGGGACTAGAGGTGTGGAAGAGAACTGAGGAGATCTTCATGAGTCAAGGGAAGTACAAAGTTGAGATATTGTAGAAGTTTGGGATGTTGAACTTGAAGCTTGTGGCTACACTAGTGGTGATGAATCTAAAGAAACTAAGTGTTTCTTCTTCAAATTCTAACAAAAATGATCCAACTTTGTAAAGACAACTGATTGAATCATTGATGTATCTGGTTAACACCAGACTAGATATTTGCTATGCAGTGAGTACACTTAGCCAGTTTATGAGTCAACGAAGACAAACACACTAGATTGTTGTGAAGCATATGTTAAGATACATGTGAGGCACGGTTGGAAATGGTCTAATATATACTTCCATTATTGACATGATATTATAGGGATATAATGACTCTGATTAGGAAGGGAGAACAATGGACAAGAAGAGAACCTATGGGTGTTGCTTCACTTTGAGATCTGCCATGGTTTCCTGGTGTAGCAGGAAATAGACTTATGTGGCCTTGAGCATCGCAGAAGCAGAGTACATTGCATTGGATGTGGAATTATGCGAAGCAATGTGGCTTCGTAAGCTCCTTGTAGATTTATTTTGATGTCTATTGTATTCCACTGTTATTCTGATACATGGTGTAGAGGAAGGAATTATTGGTGCAGTACCTTCATATAGATGAGAAATTTGTTGATTTTCTTACCAAAATAGGATGAAGTTCGAGTACTTCCATGATAGACTTGGCATGGAAAAGATTGCATCCCTCGCTAAGAGGGAGTGTTGATGTTTTCATATTCTTGAGACATTCTCCAAATCATACTCCTTTGTGACTGAGTTGAGATGATCTGTGAGGACACTTATCCAAGAAGGGATAAGTGGGACACTTATCCGAGAAGGGATAAGTGGGTTTGGGTTTATCCAATAAGTGATAAGAGTGTTGATCTTTTAGGACACTTATCTGAGAATGGATAGCCCAACATCCCTTATGGAGAGCACATGACGACGCGTACCATGTGGAGAGAACATGAGGACATGTCAAGGGATTTGACCTTGAAATCACACACTATGGGGAGTTCAGCCTAGTTATTTTAGAGGGATTAGACTCTAGAAGTCCACATGGGAGTGCCATGTTTGACAGACATTATCCACATCGTACTTCTTTGTGAACTGAGTTGATTTGATCTGTGAGGACAATTATTCGATAAGGGATAAGTGGGAAAATTATCCAATAATGGATAAGTGGGTTTGGGATTATATCCCAACGTCCCTTTTGGAGAGCACATGAGGACATGTCAAAGGATTTTACCTTGATGTCACACACTATAGGGATTGACCCTAGTGTTTCTAGATGGAGTAGCCTCTAGAATTCCACATGGGAGTGCCATGTGTGACATGCCTTTTTCTACTACAATGGTTGTGTACCACTGTCAGAGACTTTGTGTCTCTTGATAGTAGTTGTGTACTACTAAAGTGGTTGTGTATGCTACTACAATGGTTGTGTACCATTGTCGGAGACTATGTGTCTTTGGACAATAGTTGTGTATTACTATAGTGGTTGTTGTTGTGGGTGGGAAATCCCCCTACGGAATAGCATTAAGGGTTTTGTAATGCATGAAAAAATGACCTAAAGTCTCCTACTTCTTACCATCATCCCAATCATAAACCCCACTATTCATAAGTAAATACAAGGTTAAAAAGATCAAGTTATTGTACCTTAGTTTCTGTGTTTGATGTCGATATTTTAACATTCGGTTTCTCCTTGACTGCAAATATCCTCCCAAAGCTGACCTGCATTCACAAACAAACAAACAAACAAATCCAAACAAGCATGTGATCTATGGACTAATGGGTTAGATATTCTATCAAAATATAATCAATATTAAACATTAACAATCTCATACGGAGGGATGGGAAAAGTACTTCTTTTATTAATCTCACAAGAGTAACTTACAATAGTGAGATCGGTCACTGCTCCTCGAATCTGGTCCTAGGCTCCTCTTCAATTGTGCTCCAACTACTTTTGTATATTCTTCTCTTCACATAATGGCTGCAAAAAGTTGGGGCAAAGGGAATGCAAAATCGGGTAGAGTTTCTTTACAATTATTTTCCTCCTCCAAATGGGACCCCTACCCCTTCTTTTATAGGATAGAAAGGGCTAGGTATTTGGTCAAGTGATCAGCTATGGGTGGTCAAACGGTTTAGGTAACTTACCCAAAACTATGAGTTTCATTTGCAACTTTCCATTTTTTGTGCTTTTATAGGTATACGCAGGTTGTAGTGGGTCAGATAGCATATACACATGTGCAGTAGTGGAGCAGAGTGCATGTGCCTTTAAAAAGGGTGCTTTTAAGAAGAGTTGTTCAGTAGTGGCTTGGAAAAATATGTAAAATGAGATGGCCTAATGCCAGGTAAGCATATATGGTGTAAATTAGGGTTATAACAGATGCCCCCTAATGTGTGAGGTCAGAAAGCATCTGATGGTCGAAATACATTATCAATATTCACCAACGTACGAAACAAGTGAGCCCAGGGACCAGAGTTTAGGAGATTCCATTTGCAAAATAACAATTGTTTCACCGAGGCGGGCATACCCATGCTCGGAATGAAATAAAATCATGGCTACCAATCAAATACATTGCATATCCATGTCATATAACTATATAAAGTGTAGTTGCGAGCAATACACAGTGGATCTACATCTTGAAATCAAAAAAGTATGCATGTATAGTATCCATCTTCAAAAAGAGAATAAGGCCTGATGTCTAGAGATGAGGTCTTCAGAGCTTGAGCAACAGCTTCAAAATCTTCCTAAATTGGGTAGGAGTGTAATATGAGTGTATGACTTCACTACCCAAATCCCTTCGACGACTTGTTAGGAACAGACTAGAGGATTTTGATGATCAGGCTGAGGGCATCATGGATTTCGAACAAATACTTGATTGGGCTTTTGGGATGGTCGGGCATGAGGGCAAGAGACAATCTGCAGAGGGATGACTCAAGCTTGGTAATAACTTCCCTTGGACAATAACATGACAAAAGATGAGACTTAGGCAACATGGTATTTGACATAAGTTTATGATACAGGAGGCAATGCTAAATCTCCAAATGTTTGGAATAATAACCAAACGGATAAGGACACAACTCTATGTAGCGAGAACAACTTCCTAAGGTCATATTAAATCCTAAGGCTTGAAGAAAAATTGAAAAGATGTGCTTTGTCCAAGGGTGACTCATTGTGCTGGCAACAAAAATAAAATACTTTTCCCTTCCTCTTTTTGGGGTATATTTGATTTTTTTTTGTCTTTTTCAATAATTTTTGAAAGCTTGAAAAGGAAAAAAAGAATGCTATGTTACAAAGGAGGATCGTGTGTCACAGACATACTAGTTCCAAGTGCAAGGAGTGGATGCTTAGAGAAAAGGGATATATGTAGGAAAAGGACACTCGGGAAAAATCCTCCATGGGCCAAGGTATCAAGATGCACAGGCAAAGTGCTACAGGGCTTGTGTATAAGGCATGCTTTAGATGGTTCAATTGAGAGAAACATGGAGTCGACATTAGGCCAAAGACATAGGTATGAAAATGCAATTAATAAGACACAATGGTAACGTTCTTCGATGTCATTTTAACAAGCCCAGAGAAGGTAAGCTCAGTGGTTTTTCATATTTAGAGAGTTTGAAAAAGTGTAAAAGGAGACTCCGCTAGGGTACCTTTTTCAAAGGTAGTCTCGACGGTTTGAAAAAGGGGTAAATTAGCACCAAAAAGACGTCTATTTAAAACCATTTTAACGAGTGTGATAAAGACAATATCACTCGGCAATTTTTTCATCTTTAAGGAGTCTGAAAAAAGCTTAACTATGGACTCCATGGGGGTTCCTTTTTCATAAATTTAGTCCCTCAGGCCCAAAAACTGGTTAAAATCATACCTGAGAATACTCTTCTAGGGAACTGAATCTCCTAGAGTATACCTTTGTTTGTACAGTTGACCATCCGGACCTAAAAAGGGGTAAACTACCGTCGGACAGATGTGCCTTCAAATTTCAGTTTAGCGAGCATGAAGGTCAACAAGGTCGCTCGACAATCTTTTCATTTTTAGAGGGTCTAAAAAGGGCTTAAAAGAAGACCCGTGGGGGCTACATCTCATGTATGAAACCGGTTCAGGTAGAGCCCACTGACAGGCTTAGACCAGGAGTATCTTCGATAGTCAACTTGGAAAGTCTCCCAAAAGGGAAGAAAACACAAACCATGGTGTAAGTCCTCCCTCGGTATAGAAGCCGTAGTCATGGCTTCAAGGATAGCTTTGTCTAAAGGCAATTCAAAATCCGAGAAATCACACAAATGAGGGTCGACAGTCCCAAAGGGTGAAGTAAATTGACGATACTCCATATGATGATGGAAACTCTAGGTAGGAATGGTAGAGTCTATCAACAAAGAATCACAAGCACAAGGGCTTGAGGATCTACAAACAATGAGATCAGACTCAGAAGGAGACTCAATATCACTTGGACCTAGAGGGGAAAACAAGGGCTCCCATGCCCCCATTGGATAAACCAATGGATCAATTGTTGAGACCAAGTCTCGAGAGGGAAAACATGATTACACAGTTTCTTGCTCAGAATAAATTGAACACCGAGGATAAGACGCTACATAATTAACCCATGTCAGGATAGAGTCTACCCGAATACTAGGAACATATAAAGGGGTATTCTGAACTAATGCCAAATTAGGATGGTGATTATAAGATGCAAGTTGGTTGATAGTGACAATGATTCCATTGTGAGGGAAATGAATCACCCGGAAGAGCGTAGACACCACAACATTCATAGCATATACATAATCACACCTGAGAAGCATATTGAAATCTAACAGGCCTTACACCACTATAACATCAACAAGGAAATTCTTCCCACATAACGAGATAGGAAACTAAGGAAGAACCCCCAAATATTCACTAGGTCATCTATCAAAAGCCAACATCTCATGTGAAGCAGATACAAGCTTGGGAGATCCCAAGACTTTCCAAACCGAGGAGGATAAAATACTTGTCGAGGCTCCTTCATCCACAATACATCGATAAATGTTTGTTGAATTAACTTCAACCCTTATTTGAAAGGGTTTAGAAGAAGGAAGATGAGGCTCAACAAGTTCATTCCAATCAAAGGAAACCATCCTAGGGTTTGGAGGGGGTGTACTCAGAACAAGCGGAATGCCCCCTTGTTATGAAAGTACTAAACTGGAAATGCTAAAAACATAGTCGGTAGACACATTACTCTCTATGAGAAGAGTGGGATCAGTTGAAGACTGCATCGACATGATCACTTTCTCAACCAATGGTTTAATAGGATGAGAGACTACATGGTCTAAAGGCACCTCACCCCCCAAAAGAGGAGTGGGATCAACTGATGACTGCATCGGCATGACCGCTTTCTCAACCAATGGTTGAATAGGATGAGAGACTACATGGTATAAAGGCACCTCACCCCCCAAAAGAGGAGTGGGATCAACCGATGATTACATTGGCATGACCACTTTCTCAACCAATGGTTGAATAGGATGAGATACTACATGGTCTAAAGGAACCTCAACCCCCAAAAGAGGAGTGGGATCAGTCGATGACTACATCGGCATGACCACTTTCTCAACCAATGGTTGAATAGGCTGAGAGGAAACCTTAGAATACTCAAAATCAGAAGAACTTGTAGACAGGGACCACAATATTTGTACCTCTAGAATTCCAAGGCACATATGATTAAGGTGATCTCCCTTGCAAATATTACAAGGGAACTTAGGCTTACGTCCTATCTGTCTAGGTTTCTCAATAGAATCAATTCCCCCAACATGACTAGCAGTGATTGGTTGCACATCTCCAACATGACTTGCATAGGTTGGTGATGGGTTGATAACGTCACTCATAGAGGCTACAGATCTATTGCCAATATTACTATTAGTGACTAGACTTTTTCCGCCATCATGACTGGTAGGGGCTGGTGATTTGTTCTTCCTATTCTTCCTCTTTCTACTTTTTTTAGGCTTCCGGTTAGTAGTAAATGTACTTTCACCAAAGGTGGGAGAAGGAGGAGAAGACTTTTCTGACGAAGGAGCATCAACATGGTGCCCATGACATAAGGTGCTTAACTGAGAAGCGTCAAGAGCATTCGAGACATTTGGAATGGTACCCAACCAAACTGGTAGTCCAACATTCAACCCAGTAATGTATAGAGTGGCCATAAAAGGGACACCAACATTTCCGAAGAAAGGAAGAGCACAAGAATCCCCTTGCGAAGGGGATCCTTGGTTGGTATCGTCAGGAACTTTATCCATGAATATATTATGCACAGGTTCTCCCCTTGCAGGATCGTTCAAGTCCGTAAAAGTCTCACACACTGACTTTGGCAAACCAGTGTTATCAAAACAACTCCTATAAAGAGACAACTCCATGTTTCTAAGTGGAGGACCAAAAATTCCTCATGACCAATGGAGTGGGCAGTCTACCACCCTAGGTCAGAGACCCAAAGAAATGACTAGCTAATTCACTATGCAAAACTAAGGAGCACAGAGCACGCACTAAAAGTTCCTAAAGGAAAATAAAAAAAATGACTAACTAGTTGGAAGAAAAGTTACGCCAACCAACACTAGAGAAACTTACCGGTGCAATTGCAACTCGAGCATGGAAGCACCCTCTGGGTATACTCTACAAAGCATGGCCCAACGTCTTTGGTAGTTACCATGGTATACCCCCACAGTCACCTATGTAAGTCCCTAAAGTAAAGGCAACTAGGTTGCCAGCTCGTGAACAACTACTAGGCGGGTACAGTCGACAGTTGGGTGGACCACAATGAGAAGGGTATCAAGCCCGAAACCTATCAAGGGTATCGAAAGCCAGTGTTCTGGAAGACAAATGAGGACCTCGAATGGATTCGAGACCCATGAAGCTCCGTGGAAAATTTAATCAACGAAATCCCAAGACAAGCCCTCTATATGCATTCCTCTGCTACAATTGGTCTAGATTTGGAGGGGTTATCTCCGCTACCTTTCCACATGGTACCTCGTGTTTAGCCCCTGTGTTAGAGGGGGGTTCCAGATAGTTTCCACGTTAATGGATTTTTTCACTCCCTAGAATAGACTCCTATGTTTTTTTATAGCCTTGAAGAGTTTCCTCTCCAACCTAAATCAAGGCTCTAGCCTAGACTATTTGATGGACCCTACAAACATAAAGTCTGGTTAATTTTAGATTAACATTCTTTTTAAGGCTTGATTTACTCAAAAGGTGTGGTAGTGCAACTGATGTTGTTAAGACTCTTGCGAAAAAAACAAAAAAAAAAAAAACTTATAAGAACACTAACAAAGAAGTATTATCTTTCTTATTTTTCTTTTGAAATGCTTTTAAGATCAGAAGAAAACACAACACTATGCTAATTTCTTTTTCTTTTTCAAATAACAATGCAAATCAAATGCCAAGAAAGAAAGAGATCTAACAAACTAAGTTTTTTTTATATATTTTCTTCCAATCAAAGAAGAAATAACAAAAGATTCTAACAGAGACTGATGAATGCGTGATTCATGCCCCCCCCCCCGACCATGAGGGGGAATTGTTTTTCAAAATGCAACTTGTTTTTCTAAAAATTTCAAGCCAAAAATAAGTTAAAAATAGCTAGGAAACACAAGAAATCTTTCAAAGAAAAAGAAAGATATATTGAAGTCAAACCTAGGCTACAAACTGTTATGATAGAGACTAGGGCTAGATCAAGAAAACCCCTGAGAAGTGTGACTCCTGATAGGGGAGAGGATGACTGCCTCTTCTAAAATAAATAAAAATCTCAACAGGCACGTTATTGACACTTAAACAACAAGCGTATGTACGCGAGCTATCCAAGGGAAGGACACATATGCACACGTGCAGGCCCACTATAGGCCACGTGCACCTCTACAGCTCCTTAAAAAATGAAAAACAAATAGTCAAGCACAGAAAGGGAGTAGTGGTATTGAAAACAAGAATCCCTTAAAGACACATAAACTTACTTTTATCAAGAATATGCAAGGAAACTTTGATAAAACAAAGATAATCTGAGGTTGTTGGCAAAGGGGCAGACCCAGGGTTTAGCTCCAAGAGTGCACCAATAATCCCTAGCTATTGGCCCTTTCGGAAACACCTGCGAAGTAGATGTAGTCTCACCCGAAGCAACTATGAGGGGGTTGCAGGACAGAGATGTCTACAACCAAGGGGGATATCAAGTGGGTCTAACACAAGAACAACACAACATTCATATATCACTTATCATCTTGATCTACTCCATGCATCTATTAGATCTACCCTAGCAATGAAATAATAGTATTTGAAGGACAAATACAAAATACCAATCATACACAACACAAAATATATGTGGTTCACCCTCTCTCTAAGGCTACATCCACATAACTGTGCTATATTGTATTGATGTAAAGCATACAATTCTTGTCTGTGCTCTGAGCTAGTAGATATTCTCTTCTCCTATCTTTCTCTCCCCTCCTTGTGCACCTAGCTGCAGGGTTGATCTTCACATCCAGCTGAAGATATTACAATCCAGAAGGATCTCGTACCCAACACTTCTCTCTCTCACAATACTCTTCTCTCGACCAACTCAATAGTAACAATAAAAACACATCAACCCAAAAGTACCGACCCAAAACACCAACCCAACCTAGGCCCTTTATACCTCTATTTATACATTACAATCACTCACTGACAGCCTTAGGTCGAAACCTAGGTGTCAAAACCCTATATACCAAAACCCTAGGTCAACTTGAAACCACGTTTTTCAGGCTTCGCCAGCCTATCCTTCCTTCCTTCTCGCATGGTGCTCCAAAGCATCTAATGGTGGATTTTTCCTCTTTCTGAGTCATTCACGATCCTTCTTCCTTTCTTATCTGTCATCCCCGATCTCCTCGTCCAACGGATTTATTTCTCGGGCTTCGCTCCATCTTTTCTTCTCTTTTTCTCACTTTGACCCAGCATCAGTCACTGTGTCTTCCGAAAATTTCACTTTTTCCCTTTTCTTCCTTGTTCTTTGCTTCCTTCCATAACCCAGGGCCAACAGGCCCCCAACATTCACCTGTGACTCATCCCGAGGCACTTCGATCTAAATATTTTGTTGTACTTTAAATTCAGACTGCGTAGTGTAGCCTTTTGTTTCTACTTTATTCCTCCTCTTCCTCCTTGTGCAGACTATATTTTCTGTGTCTGGTACCCAATTTCAACTGCACCTGGTACCTAGAACATTTTCTTCATGCTTCTATTGAGAGCTGCGAGGCAGCTGGTTGTCATAGTACAACTTTAGTTGACTCTCATTCATTAGTCCTTCCTTCCATTCACCTTTTAATGTCTTTAACTGCGCAACTCCTCCCTATATAACATAAGAGATCTCATATGGCCCGAGCCAATGCATCATGAACTTCCTAGGATGTTTTAGGAACTTAATGTCATACACCAGTACTAGATCTCTTTGTCTAAATGCCTTCTTCTTGATGTGCCTGTCATTATAGGCCTTCTCTCTTTCCTTTTGTACTTGCTGATGGAATCCTGCAATGAATCTATCTTCCTCAAGTTCAACCAACTGTGCAAGTCTCTCTTTAATAGCTCCAGTATCATCCATACTTGTAAAGGCAATAATTCTCAGGCTTGGTACCAAATACTCTATTGGAACAACAACTTCAAGACCATAGACCAACTTAAAAGGGGTTTGCATTGTTAGCTTCTTGCACATGGTTCTATAGGCCCATAACACTGCTGGTACTCTTAAATCCCAATCATCTCTGTTCACACAACATATCTTGGTTAGTGTTGTTTCCAAAATCTTGTTGAATTCTTCAACTGTCCCATTTGCTTGTGGATGGTATGGTGTGCTCTTATGATGGTGGACTGCAAATTCTTCAGTCAAGGCTTCAACTGTATTATTGATGAAATTTGTTCCTTGATCGCTCATGAGGATATTTTGGCATCCAAACCTGTTATGATGTCATCAAATATGAAGCGCACAGTTGTATTTTCACTACAGTCCTTAACTTCTCAAGCTTTGGCCCATCTGGTCAAGTAATTTGTTGTTTTGATTATGTACCTTGCTCCTGTGTGCTTTCCTGGTGGATTTATAGGTCCAAAAAAGTGAATGGCCCATTTCTCGAATGCTTTTAGGGTCAATTGTGGTGCCAATGGAATTTCATCTCTTCTGTATGGTTTTCCAACTTTCTGGCATACATCGCAGGCTCTAGAATAGTCTTTAGCATTTTTTGTGTAAGGTAGGCCACCAAAGGCCAGCTCTAAGAACCTTCTACATAGTTTCTTTATCTACATAATGTCTTCCTGCGATGCCTTTACGAGCTTCTTCAAGGATCAGTGGGCATTTTTCCTCCATAACACATCTTCGCAAGATCTCATCTAGTCCCATATTGTATAACTGACCGACTATAAGTGAAAATTCGGCGGCGTGCACCACTAGTTGTTTCTTCTGGGGAATTGTGTACTTGCTAGGTGTCATGCCAGTTGAAAAGAACTGGACTATGTCTGTGAAGTGGTCATCAATGTTTCTAATGGCTAGCAATTGTGCATCCGATAGTGTATCCTCGAAATTGGTGGGTTCTTCGCCATGTTCCAACCTCGACAAGTGGTCAGGGCCTTTGTTCATTCTTCCTGTCTTAACTATGATATCAAAATCATATTCTTGAAACAACAGAAGCCATATGCATATTCTCCCCCCCCAACACTAGCGTGTTGACCAGGTACTTCAGTGTGTAGTGATCAGTAAACATTTTAAAGTGTCCTCCCAACAAATAGTGACGAAATTTCTATAGTGCGTACACCATGGCTAATCCCTCTCTTTCAGTAGTGGTATAATTAATCTCAGCTGTGGATAACTTTCTACTAGCAAATGCTAGAGGATGGTCAATATCACCTTCTCCCAGTTGTGTTAATACATATCCTAAAGCAATAGAGGATGCATCGACATGTACATGAAACTCCTGGGTCCAGTCTAGAAAAAACAAAATAGGCGCAGTAACCATTTTCTCTTTCAGTGTGTCGAATCTCTATTGGCATTATTCAGTCCAACTAAACTAACAATCCTTCTTCAACATCTTCTCCATGGGAACTGTGATCTAAGCATATCCCTTAATGAACTTCATGTAGTAGCATGTGTGTCCCAACACAATGTGAAAGTGTTTAACTGTTGTAGGAGGGGGTAGATCAACTATAATGGCGATCTTGGATGGATCTACCAGTAATCCTTGCTTACATACAATATGTCCTAATAAAACTCCAAATGGGGAAAAGAAAATGCACTTCTTTAGATTCAAATAAATTTCACACTGCCTACATTTATCCAACATTAGCCTTAGACATTCAATGTGATTCTTCAATAAACTAAAGACAGTCCAATCATCAAAATATGCTTCTAAAAATTTATGAAAAAACTCCTTGAATGCTTCGACCACTACCCTGGAAAATATGGTTGGGGCATTCTTCAATCCAAATGGCATTACTGTATACTGATAGGACCCCCATTCTGTTGCAAATGTGGTCTTGTGGCGATCTTCCTTGGCAATCTGGATCTGATGGTATCCTGAAAATCCATCTGTAAAAGAATATACCTCTTGGCCTCCCACATTATCTAACACTTCGTCAGTGAATGGTGTAGGGAAGGGGTCATGTAAACAAGCATCATTCAGCTTCCGGAGGTCTACACATATTCTGATATGTCATGTCTTCTTGTGTACCACCATAGGGATAATCCACTATGATTCTTCCATCGGTTCTATAATCCCTGCTTCCAACATTCTGTCAAGATCAATCTTCACTTTCTCCTTATATTTGGGTTTCAATCTATAATGTCTTTGTTTGACTGGTCTAGCATCTGGATTTAAGGGAATCCTCATCTCTCCCATAGGCCCTTTAATGCACTTCATATAAATGAACTTGGTTGGAAACAAGTCCTGATACTCGTATAGTAACTCAGTAATCTTGTCAATGGTGGCAACATCCCAATAATCTCCGACATTGGGAAGCTTCAGTGTCTCCTCTGTTCCAATATTGACTTTCTTAATCTTAATCGGTTTTCCAATGAATGATAGCTCAATTCCCGGTCCTTCCACATCTCTCTAGACTTTTGTTTCTATGATGTCTACTTTACTCAGATCATCATCTTCATCCACATTAATGTTGTAACAACCTTGCAGTTTCTAGAGAGGCGTAGCCCATTCATCCTCTTCATGTTCTAATGGAAGGCTGGATACCTCCTCAAATACTTTCTATCTCACAATGTGCAATTCTTGATCGACTGATGGAAATTGACTTTCAAATAGGAATGTAGTTATAAAATTCTGAGTCATACCTTCCCAATCCATAGTGATGAGGTGCAGCTCTGCTTGGAGGTACCAGTTGATAGGTATCGTGTCCATCATGTTGATGAATTTGTGTACCCAATGTTCTTGTGGAATGTCACTCCAGGCCTCTTCGCAGCTTCGCACATGGTCCTTTGGGCAACTTTGACATGTGTAGCGAACTTTGCAGCCTTCTACCTATGATGAGAACCTCATTGTCATCAAGGTACGACACAATATCAAATCTGTAATATTTATTTTATGTGTCCCCCACCATCTCGTTGGTGTGGATTTTAGGGCCTCATCCATGGCTAATAATCTCTTTTGTATTGGTACATTGTCCTCAAAGTCCAACAAGAATGTTTCTAAAGGATTCAGGCCATCAAAGGTGGGTAATTTACTTACTGTTGTGTCGATCCAACGAACTTCTCTAGTTAATCTAGCACGTCTTTTGGTAGATACTTCCTACATCTGGTTCTGCTAGTTCTCCATCACTTCTTCTAAATATAATGAACATGCATTGTCACTTTGCTAGCTTAAGTTCCCGTCGGCTGTAGAATTAATGTAGTCATGTTGTCTGGTTGTTAGCTTGTATATGTTTTCTAGTGCGTATGCACAGTCTTCTTCTTTGATGGGATCTGTGTATCGTTGACCTTCATAGGGATCTAAAGGTGCAATGACCCTAAGACCATCACCTTAAAAATTCATATGTCTCTTCTCTGATGGGATCTGTGTATCATTGACCTTCATAGGGATCTAAAGGTGAAATGACCCTAAGACCATCACCTTAAACATTCATATGTCTCTTCTTTAAGTCAACAACAATAGAGTTATTGAAGGCCCAATCAATTCCTAACAACGTTGGGTAAGGGCAGTTGTCGTCAACTATTTTAATTACCTTGAAAAATGAAAATTTTATTATTCCATCAATGTCTACGGGGACATGCTCCAATCATCCAAATGGGTTGATAGCTTGCTGGTTAGCCATCCTAAGCTTGATAGGGGAATAGATCAACTTTGGTTTTCCCATCTGTGCCCAAGTTTTCTTCATCATGACATTGACCTCCGACCCTAAGTCAAGGACCACATATTCTATCTCATACTCTCCTATTTGAGCATTCAAATGTAATTCCTTATTTGTCCTTCTCTTTTTACCAATTTGGTGTACAACCCTATCCAGTAAGGGATCTATCTTTCCTAGCTCATATTGTCTGATTAAATTTTGTAACTCTTGTACAATGCTTTCATCCTAAATCAACTTAATACAAGTATGTAAAAATTCCATGAGCTTGCTTACCTCTTTTCCTTCTCTTGGCGAAGCATACTAATCAAATGCGTGAGGCATTCCATACTCTCTTACTTCTAGTCTTGTCTTTGATGAAGAACCTTGGTCTCCTCTAAATTATTTTTGTGCTGTCTCAAACATTTGTCTTTCTTTATTTGCATCAAAGGCTTGGGTCTTCTCTGCAGCTTTCCTGATTCCTGAATATTTTGTAATTTTCACTTGGGTTAGTCTGTATTCTCCTGTAACAGCACCTCCTCTGGTTATAACAATGACTCTAGGGTCTCCTCCACGAGGCTCATCATAGATCAGTTTCACGTGTGCATTCTGCACAGGACAATCTTCTATAACATGCTCAAATGAGCTGCAGTAGTTGCAAGTGGTACAAGGGTTCTGAAAATCCATTGCAAGGTTTCATGGTTGTGTGTAGTTATAAAAGATGATTTGTCCTTGGCCTCAACCCATTCCTCCTCCTCATCCTCTTCCTCTGAATCCACCACGAGGATTGAAGTTTCCTCTCTCAGAAGAGTTATACTATGTATCATTTCCTTCTTGTTGTACTTCACCTTGGATCTTATATATGTCTCTTAACCTTTCATGCATGAGATAATAAGCCCTACAATCCCTAGAGACTTACAGAATGTGCAATAAAAATGCATAGGTGTTTGAACATACTTTTGCATATAATAGCACTCACCAGTACGATGTTTGTTTCTGCATACCTCGCACCAAGGTAAGGTGACTTGCTTCAAGGGGCTCAGAGCTCCAGAAGCCAAATATTCATTCAATAAAGGGCAGTGTTCCTTGTCATGACCTTATGATATGCATCTAACACACCATATATCTTCTCTTTTATCTTTTCCCTTGTCTTTCTTCATATCTTTGACCTGCAAAGACAAACTAGTTAGCTGACTCAGGATCTAACTCATACCTGAGCTGGATTCTCTCATAGGGGCTGATTCTAGATTCATGGCGATCTTCAGCACCTCAGCATGTGAAGAAATATTTTGTTTCATCAGGGGAACTCTGATGTGTGGTAAAAGGGAAGAAATGAACCATTCTTTGTTTTGTTCATCTAGGATCTGGAAAGATAATCAGTTTGTCAATGTTTTGAATCTTTGATCGAATTCCCACATAGGTTCAGCCACCTTCTTCTTGATCTCTTTCAACTCTGTGATACAGTGGGATTCTGATTTAGGTTTCTTGAATTCTGCAATCAACGCGTTCTTGATATGATTCAATGGCTTAGGCTGTGCAATTCCTTGGACAATCTTCATGTACTAGCTGAGTGCGTGATCTTTGAGAGTTGTACTGAACTGGGTTATTTTGACAACTTCATCTGTGACATTCTTAATGTTCCATACAACTTCACATAGGAACTAGTGTTGATCAAGATCTTCAAATCCATCTCCCCTAAAGATAGGAAGTCTCATCTCATCTACCATAGATCTTACTAGGGTTCCTAACTGAATATGTGGTGGACTACTATGGACAGTGCTCTAGACACTCTGGTGATTGGGATTACTCTAGTTGCTTAATATTGAATCGACATGAAGGATAATAGTACTTACTTCAATGGTCTACGTGGTTTCTGAGCCTTCAGGTCCTCCTCCACGAAGCTCTTTAGCTTGTCCTTCCTCTGTCCCGGTGGGTTCTGAATGTTCTTCGTCTGTTAGATATGATTCTTCTCCACTGTAGAAACCCTCTTTGTCATAGTTTTTCTTGAATAGGTTCTCAAGGTTAACTTCTCTGAAAACTTTCCCATTGTTCGTATGTCCATCTTATGTATCATTATCGCTATCTAAATTTTTGAACATTAGCTTTTCTGGATCCAACCAATCTATTGTATCTTCAAGATGTTCTTCTCATGCAACAACATCCTGAGTCTCACTTCAAGAATTGTAAATATTTTCCTCTGGGTCCCTTAAAGAAATATCTCTTAGCTTGGTTTTATGACTCTACCCTGTCAACAACAAACTCTGTGATGTACCCTCCAATGGTACTATCGAACCAGTGATCTACTACTCATGATATGGTTTTATCATCTTCCTTGACCTTCTTGATCAAATCCGACATCTAGACCACAAGAAGTCTAGATAGGATCTCAAACTGGGTATCGGCTAATATAGCTAGCCACTCGTATAGCTCTTGATGGATTCCTCCAAAGAATATCTCGGGTATATCGGTAAAAATATGCTTCTCCAACCAGTCCTCTGAACTAAGATTAGGGTTCTTGTTTTGGGCTTCTGTGAAGTCATTTTCTTGATCATCTATCCACTTTTGAGTTTCTATCTTCGATGGAAACCACCTTGACATTCCCTTAAAACGATTCCTATCCTGGCAACAGAACCATTTGTTAGCACAAGGGAAGACCTAGGGTTTAGCTCCAAGAGTGCACCAACAAGCCCTAGCTACTGGCCCTTTCAGCAACACATGTGAAGCAGATGCAGTCTCACTTGAAGCATCTATGAGGGGGTTGCAGGACAAAGATGTCTAGAACCAAGGGGGATATCAAGTGGATCTAACACAGGAACAACACATCATTCATATATGACTTATCAACTTGATCTACTCGATGCATCTATCAGATCTACCTTAGAAATGAAATAATAGTATATGAAGGACAAATACAAAATACCAATCATATGTTAAATTATGTACCAAGGCAAGTGTTTCTCTTCCCTAGGCCCTAAGGGGGAGAAATTGCCGAATATGGGTCTTAGTCAAATTAATTTGTGAGATGCAAATTAAAATATAACTTTATGATTAAAGTGAGGGTGAGTGAAG